>CM046876.1:594668214-594885149 GCA_025667525.1 Glebionis coronaria
AGTCGGGAGTCGATATTATTATATTTGAGGTACGTTTTAAATTTTTAAAAGTATCTTTATGAAACCCGAGCCCCGTAAATATTTTCAAAACTTACTAATAGTTATTTCCCGCTTTTTAGCTAGCTATTTTTATTTTGAGCCATAACTATTACAAATTGACAACAAAGGTCCCTCAACCGCTATATAAAAGCTTATTTTTTTCACTTCACACACACACACACACCAGTAACCTCAACATTTTTCTCTCTCTCTTTTTTCTTAATCTTGCCGTGACCCCCCTCTACCCCAAAACCCAACTTTAATCAATTTTTACTCCAAGTTTATGATGATCTAGGCTAAACTAACACAAGACCCATCTCTATAATCGTAAGGAGATCATTTTGGTACTAAATTTGGGTACATGCAAGAAGTTTTATTTTTTAGGTTTGGTAGGTGGGAATTATGATCATGCATGTTATTTTTATGATGATCAAAAGGTGTTCTTGTTAAAGTTTTGTTAAAAACTTGATTTTGATTTGAGTGTTTTAATTTTGATGATGATTCAAGTGTTATAGTTTATATATGTTAGTGTTAGGGTTATGGGATGATCATAACTATGGTTGGTTTAAGCTAAAAACATGATTTTATACAAGTTTAAGAAAGGTGTTTTACATCAGTAGGTAAACTGTCTTTTTGGGTATTTTATGTTGTGATAATTGTTTAACTAATTTCCTAGGGTTGTAGAGCATTCGATTAGCTTCGATTTGATATAAGGTAGAGCTTCTAGCTCCTAACGAGCGCGAAGTTATGATGTTTTGATTATTCGTGTACCGGGAGACGAGTATCGGCACTACATATAGTTGTTGTCGATATTTGGATCAAATCTCGGGGACTATAAATTGAAGTTTTGAAATGAGTCACATACTGATAATGAAGTTTAAACCCTATAGGGTGAGTTTAATTTCAAACCCAAGTGTCGGTTTTGTAAATGGAGTCGTTTAAAGAAGTTAAAACGGTTGTATGAATTATTAACGTAAAACTGTCCGGATTGTGTAGTTTGAAGATGAGTCGGGTAAAGAACTTTAAAAGTAATTTCATTTGATAAACTTGTTGGAGGACTTTCTATATATAGTAAGTTAGTTTCTCGAGTCGTTTCATAAACGTTTGACAAGTCTAAAAGGGGTAAATAAGCTACTACATGTAGTATGTGCCGGCGGATTTTATCGAAAGTGTAGAATGGTAAAGTAAATGTATAGAAGAGTGTAATAGAGTTATTTGTATTGTTTTCTCTCGAGTTTATCGTGATTTTATAAGTTTGATTTTGATATTGTTATGTATGATTTATTTCTCGAGTCATTATTAATGAACGCGCCTTATTTGATAGGTAGCGGTTCTCGTGTTTGAAAGGCATCCTCTATCATCGACGATCATCTCGCTAGATCTCTTATACTAAGGTGAGTCTGTAGCCTCTCTTTTCATGCTAGCTACTAAATGTTTTATTACCCGTGAGGAGGATACATGCTATTTGAAAATAAATGAACACAAGTCATAAGTAATTGTTGGACCCGAATGTTGCCTATGTTGTTTACATTGTATTGAGTACCTTGTTGCTAAAGACCCTAAACTCATGAGCCGTTAACTATATTCTGACTTGATTTTGTGAGTCGGGAATAGCCGCTTATTCTAATGATAGTACTATTAGGTTGACCACCCTATCTGAGACCATGGCATTACGTTGAGTAACCTCTGGGAAGGATAATATACGGGAATTAGAATGTGGTATTCTAGCAACTGATGCCCTAGAGGGGCAATGGTTTTATTCTAGCCATGCTGGCATTTGGCGTGGGTGACTATTTGGTTAAGGGGTCGGTGTCATGAGCTTAAATACAATGTATTGCCTTGAAATAGATTGTGTGTACGACAATTCTATAAATGATTATGATTGATTTCCTTCTTGTGTTCAAATGTGATTTGATAAACCTATAGACTCGCTCAACATTATTGTTGACTCGTTTTAGCATGTGTTTCAGGTAATAGGAAGTGATGGAAGACGGAGCTTTGCTATGAATGTTGTGGGCTGGCTTTTGGAAGAATGTTGGTCTAAAAACTATTTCTATCCTTTTACTGTTGAAAAATTCGTTAAATGTTTGTGTACTGTACTAAACTTGTTGGGTTGTTGGTCGAGATCCTTGGGGACTAAACGCTTTAGTCTGGTGTCGTTTTAGTACAATATGGGATGAAATTATGTTTTAGACTTATTATGAAAATCTTATTTAGATTTCATGTGTAAACGTCTCTCTTTTGAGTCGTTCAATATACCTTGTGTGACGATGCTTGTGTCTAGCACCCAATTGTGTATTTCCGCTGCGCAATGTAAATTAGGGGTGTTAGAGATTGGTATCAGAGCTACAAGTTATAGAGAACTGGGTCGATTTTGAAAATTGTCCTAAACTATAACTTTGGTGTCGAAAGTATTTATTCTTCAAAAGCACACAACTCCTCTGCAACGCTCTGGTATGATCACTTTTAGTTTTGTTTTGTATTATAGATGTATCCCTCATAACTGAAATGAATTCCCGAGTATTTATTAAGTAAATACTACGATATTGTATTAGAATTATTGAAAGTACGATGAGTGCTTGTTAGTATCATATTTTTTTTGCGAGCATTGCATAAACATCACTTACATTGTGTTGCTTAGCATGGATTACGTATAACATTTGCATAAGTATTGCATACTAATTTTTGTTTTGTTAACAATGACCTTAAGTATCCTTGAACCCTTATAATTGTAGAAAATGGCTGGTGTACCTCGTGAGGATGGATGGATTGATATGACTGATGTATTAGACGGTGAGGAAGTAGATAACTTTGGTGCTAGTGACGATGAGGAGCCTTATGAGTATTTAGATGATGGAATTGCTCCTACTGCAGTTGGACAGATCGAGCCTGAAGTGATTCAAGGTAGTTATGTTCCAAGAGTTAATGTTGTGCCACAGACTGTTCCGGACTGTCAGCGACCAGTTGTACGTTCTTCGACGCCTACTTGTGATGCTTATTTGAGCAGTTTGCCTGGGATGGCATTTGCTAGGGGTGATGTTCTTGCTGAGTCGAGGAATGCTGCTAGTGCTTGATCTATTCATGATGGCATATCTAAGGTGTATTGTCCATGTCCTAGGTCTTATGATGATATATTCTGGTTTCTCAAAAAGTTTGATAGATCTTTGTTTGAAAGGTATTTAGTTGAAACCTGTGTGATTAGAAGGTTTGAGCAGAATGAGAAGAGGTTTGACAGGTTTGTTAATAGTGTGAAGAGATCAGAGTTTGTTAGAGCAAGGGAAATGGATGAAGTTGTTAGATTAAGATCAATGGTGTTGAATTTGAGTGGGCAATTTGAAATGTTTCGTGAGGAGCAAGAAAGGAATGCAAGGTTGAATGTGTGGGATTTGTCGATGAGATCTTTTCCTAGTCGAGGTGTGGTGATTCGTGATGTGCCAAGTCAGGTTGAAGCTCAGGTGTTGGTGAAGCCAAGTGAAGGAGGAAGTCAAAAGGGAAAGGAAAAAGTGGAGGAAGACTCTGAGGAAGATGATAGCAGCAGTGATGATGAGCTGATGTACAAGAAGCTGCAGGGATCAGATGTTTAGTTCTCTTATGTTGTTTTTATTAGCCTTGTTGTAATAGAACTTAAGTAGACTGGTACTGTAGTTTATGATGAAACTTAATGACTTTTAAGTTTTTCGTGATGAAGGGTTGTAGTGACATTACTTGTCACGATTTTGTGGAAATTTTCCAATGCAATCCAAATTACCTTCATGACTTATGATTTGTCTTATTAGTTCTTTTGTGAATTGGTTAATGATTCATTGTGGACTGTGTTGTTGGTGCATGTAGTATCCATGTTACATCTTGATAGAGAAATCCTTCTTCTTATCTTGATATGAATACTTACTTGTTCTTTTTCTTCTGTGTCATCACAGGAAGGAGTTGGGAGGCATTTTTCTGACTTTACTAAATTGTTGTTTGGTTAGTTTCCTAAAATATGCCGCCTAAATTGACAACTGCTACTGTTAATACCATGATTGAGCAAGCTATTGCTAGAGCACTAGAAGCTGAACGTGCTGCGAGGAACCAAGAGACTGGGAATAGGAATGTTGTTGGTCAAGTTGGAGGGAATGTTGCAAATCCAGTTGCAGGTAATACTGATGAACTAGTGGAAGGAAATGTTGAGGGACAAGCTGGAGGTAATGTTGTTGTTCAGCAGATTCAGAAGGAATGTTCTTATGCTAGTTTCATGAAATGTGGACCTACCCAATTTCGTGGTACTGGTGGTGCTTTGGAATTAAGGAGGTGGATTGAGAAGATTGAAAGTATTTTTGAAATCAGTGGATGTTCAGAAGCTAGTAAGGTGAAATTTGCTGCAACTACTTTTCAAGATGATGCATTAAGCTGGTGGAATAGTCAGGTAACTACTGTGGGTTTGGTTGAAGCTAATGCTAGAACATGGACTGTGACCAAGGGACTGTTAACTGCTAAGTTTTGTCCTGAGGAAGAGTTAGGTCAGTTGGAGGATGAGTTGAGGCATTTGGTATTGAGGAACAATGATATTGTGGCTTATACAAGGAGATTCTCTGATTTATGTTTGTTGTGTCCTGATGCTTTTGCTGATAACCGTAAGAAGATGAAGCAGTATATCAGAGTTTTATCTAGTAATATCAAGGGAGAGACTACTTCGTCGAAACCCAAGTCATTTGATGAAGCTGTTCAGATGGCTCATGCTTTGATGGATGTAAAGCTACAGGATCGAAAGGATAGTATTGTTGAGGGGAATAAGAGAAAGTGGGAAGCTGCACACTCAAACCAAGGACAAAATCGTAGTGGTTATCGTAACAACAATAACCAAGGACCAAATAGGAATCAACAATATAATTTGAGGAGGAATGATGGTGTTCGTGCTGCCACTGGAACTCAAGGTAACAAGGTGAATCCAAAGTGTGGTCGATGTAATCTGTATCATGTCGAAAATTGTCCACCTGCTTGCAACAAGTGTGGGAAGGCCGGACATAAGATGGCAGATTGTAGGAACAAGGGTGTGGCCACTGGAGCCAATGTTGTTAAGGTAGTTAACTGTTCTGGATGTGGAGGCCGTGGACATAAACAAGGGAACTGTCCAAGGGTTGGCATGCGACAAGGAAGCAATGTTGCTGCTGGGACTGCTGCTCTAGCCTATGTCGTGGGAGATGCTGACAAACCTCAAGGGCCGAATGTGGTGATTGGTACGTTCTTATTTGATGCTTGTTATGCTAGTGTGTTATTTGATTATGGATCCGATAGAAGTTTCGTAGATGTTAGATTCAGTCAGCTATTGGATAGAGAACTAATAAGTGTGAAAACACTTATCCTTTTACCACTTATTTCCAATAATAACAAGACCAAAACGTGTAATTTATGTCGTAAAAGTCGGAATTATGCGTGGTTTGTGTTTTTATTGTGTTTTAGGACCAAAAGATGAAAAAGGAAGAAAACACGGGCTTTCACGGGCTTTTATCGAAGAAAACGGGAAAAGACGAAGTCAAAAGATCAAGAGTGCAAAAAGAACGGAAGTCCAAGGCCTATTCTGAAGATTTATCGAAGAAAAAGTCTAAAGACGGAAGTTTAATGAAGTCGAAGAACTCAAGTCTAAATTAAAGAAGAAAATTATCTAGACAAGTTCAAATCCCGAGACAACGTCGAGAAAAGACAAAGAATTAAATCGAGTCGAGAAGACGTGAAGAAAGAAAGAAAGAAGAGGCAACACATGCACTCCTTCCCATTTTCCCTATAAATACCCTCCTAATACACATTAGGAGGGTAGTTAGTTTTTAGTTTAAGTTTTTCATTTTTCACTTTTCTTTCTAGTTTTAGAGAGAGAAAGTTCTAAACTTTCTCTCACTAATTTTTCATCTTTTCTTTCTTTTAATCTTTCAAGATTAAACATTTGTGTATTGTTGATTTCATTAATCAAGTTCAAGTTAAGCTTTTAATCTTTCATCTCCTTCTACCTTTCTTTGATATTTAGATTAATTTTGGTGCGAATTTCATATGATCCGTGTTGTTCTTAATGATTTCATGCTTAAAAAGTTAATCTTTTTGTTCCTACATAAGCTTTCATTCGATTGAGCTTTAAGTTCCTTGTGCTTATTGGCTTATCCGTTTCTTTTAGCTTATTTACTTTTAAAAGTTTTCTTAAAAAGTTCATTTTTTTTATAGTTTGATTCAAAAGATTGATTATTTATGTTTGGATAAGTTGTTGATTGAGCTTATTTAGTATATTTCACTTTGGATTCGTTCTAGTTTTGGTGATAGCTTATCAAAATAGCTTATTGCTTTTGCTTATTTCGAATCCCACCTAAATCGGAAAGGGTCTAAACCCCTTTCCGATCGCAGCATTCCGACCAGCAGCCCATCCTTTATTCCGATCGTTTGATCGGATAAGGGTTTTGAGCTTTCCTATTTGAGCAATTGTATTCCGATCACCTTGGATCGGAATAGGGTTTAGATATTCCGACGACAGAGAGTTGTTTACATTCCGATTGGGTCATTTTTCCAAACATTCCGATTAGATCCTTTTTGGATATTCCGATTATAGCATTCTTAACATTCCGATTGGCACTCCAAATATTCCGATTGGGGGTTTTGTTAAATATTCCGATTGGTCTCAATTTCAAGCATTCCGACGAGAGTTGCAGCCTTATTCCGACCAAACATTCCGACGGGTGTAGTTTGCATTTTCCAATGTTTTAGTTTCTTGTTTTTACAAAGTTTCTAAGTGCTAGTTTTATTTAGTGTTCAAGTATTTTTCTAATATTGCCTTTAAGTTTTCAAGCATTTATTTTTAACTCGTTATTTTTAGTATAATCTTTAAACTTCTACTTTACTCAACGACACTTACTTATTTGCTAATTAGTTTGAAATAGATAATCAACCAAACCATTCTCTTGTTCACCAAAAGACAATTGAGTCGCACTCTAGACCGGTAATCAATTCGAAAAGACTTGGGACTACGAATTTTGATACATGGGGTAAAAGTCGTGTATCAAATGGCGCCGCTGCAGGCTCTTTTCGTTAAGATTAAAGGTTTCTAGTGAGAGACGCATTGAATTTTGGGACCCGTTCTTTGAACGTTATTTTCCTTGCTTTAAAAATTTTCAAAAACCCTAAAAAATATAAAATTCTTCAAAAATACAAAAACATTAAAAAATCATAAAAAACAATTCTTTTCCAAAAGGTTTTGCGCCAAAAAGATTATATAGATATTCTCTCTGCGTATATTTTTCTTCTGCAGGTGTATGCGTACTAGATCTTCGAACTATTCTGAGCCCGAGACTCGTGAAGATTTAGATATGGTTGGTGTTCATAACAACAATAATAACCCACCTCTACCCAATTTGAATAACAATAATAACAATAACAACAACAACAACAACAACAACAATGTCCCCCTACCTCATTTACGAACAATGGAGGAATTGTGTCAACCCACCATGAACGGACGCGGAGGCCCGATTGCGCCGATGCACGTCACGGCTCAGGAGTTTTCGTTGAAGCATCACATGATCCAACAAGTGCAAACTAACCCATTTCGCGGAATTCCGGATGATGATGCCAACAAACACCTCGACAAATTCATTACCATCACCCAAAGCATGAAGTCACCCGGTGTTTCTATGGATGACCTTCACCTTCAACTATTTCCCCACTCGCTTTCTCACCATGCCGAAAAATGGTTTGACCGTCTCCCAAAGAATTCTATTCATACTTGGAATGACATGACTCAACGCTTTTTGTCGCGCTACTTCCCACCATCCATGGTCACGAGCCTTCGTAACCAAATTAGTGGATTCATGCAAGACAATGATGAATCGCTCTTTGATGCTTGGGAATGATACAATGATTTGATCGACCGCTGTCCGAACCATAACATGCTCCCCGTCACTCTCATTGATACTTTCTACAATGGTCTTACTTTTCGTGATCGTGACACGATCAATGCCGCCGCCGGTGGTACTTTTATGAAAAGGAGACCGGAGAAGTGTAGAGAGTTGACTGAAAACATTACTCACCACAATAATTGGGATTCATCCGCATCCTCAAGATCTAACCCGAGAGTCAATGTTTCTTCTACTACTTCCAATCCCGAGATGACTGAAATTTCTCGACAACTCGCTGAGATGAACAAGAATTTCATGACCATGGCCACAAACCACTTTCAACAAGCTAAAGTCGTTGCTATTTCTTGTGACACATGTGGTGGTCCTCATTCTTACAATGATTGTCCTTCTACCCAAGGCAATTTTTCTGAAAACGTTAACGCGGCATACGGTACTTATCCCACGGGAGGCTATCAAGCTCGTCCTCAAGGAGACCGTAGCTTGCTAAGTTATCGTTCAAACAACTATCTTGCACCACCCGGTTTCCCTCCTCAAAACCAAAACCAACAACAAAGCTATAACCGAAACAACCAATCCCAACCTCGTGCCACCAATCAATATCAATCCCAAAGAAACCCATACCCAACTCAAGGAAATTCTCAAGCTTACCAAGCTCCACCTCTCAATCAACCGATGGCATTGAATCAAGACGTCGAGACGTTCATGAAGACTAATCGAGAGATGGTGACGAATCTTCAGAGTCAATTTGTCAACTTGAAGAATGACATGGCGAAACAAGGGAGCGATATTCAAGCCGAGCTAAGGAATGACATGGCAAAACAAAGCAATGAAATTCGTGCAGACATCAGAGACTCTTTCAGCACTCAAGCGCTTAACATACGTGATATGATCGGTTCGCTCTTCCAAGGTAATCAACCCTCTTCTTCGGGTACTCTTCCGAGTAACACCGTTGCGAATCCAAGAGGGGAGATGAAAGCAATCACTACTCGTAGTGGAAAAGGTTATACGGAACCTGAGCTTCCTACACCTCCACCCGTGATTGTGAACAAGGAAAAAGAGCAACTTCCCCCCACCTCTTTTGCCTTCTACCCCCATTTCCCCCCCCCCCCCCCCCCCCCACCCCACCCGTGGTTGTGAGTGATCCTACCCCCCTAAAGCCTTCTTCTTCATCCAATTTACCTTATCCTTCAAGGTTGAGGAAAGATAAGCAAAAGAGCAAATATGATATTCAAGTTTCAAACTTTCTAAAAATGTTTAAACAATTGAATTTTAACATCTCCTTTGCTGAGGCTCTCGCTCACATGCCCAAATACGCGAAGATGTTTAAAGATCTTCTAAGTGACAAGGAGAAGCTTCTTGACATTGCTCAGACCCAACTTAATGAGAATTACTCCGCCGTTCTCTTAAGGAAATTGCTCACCAAACTTGGTGATCCGGGTCGCTTCTTGATTCCTTGCAACTTCCCGGGAGTAGAGAATTGCATGGCCCTAGCCGATCTAGGTGCCAGTATTAACTTAATGCCTTTAAGTGTTTGGAAGCAATTATCTCTCCCCGAGCTAGTCCCCACCAAAATGACTTTGGAATTAGCTAACCGTACGGTTGCTTATCCAGTGAGGATAGCCAAAGATGTCTTTGTTGGCGTTGACAAATTCACATTCCCGGAGGATTTTGTTGTCGTTGACTACGAGATGGATCCTCGTGTTCCATTAATCGTTGGACGTCCATTCCTGAGGACCGGTCGCACTCTCATTGATGTAGCCGCGGGCGAAATAATCATGAGAGTTGGTGACGATAAAATTGTCTTCAACATAGGTAAGATTTCTAAGCAACCTTATTCTTATGAGAGTGTTAATGCTATTGATGTTCTCGATGAGGCTTGTGAAGAACATTTTCATGATGCTTGCAAAAGTACTCTCTCTTCTCTACCCAATGTTGAGACCGTTGCCTCAATTGCTCCGTCATTGACTTCTTTTGGAGAAAGTGACTTGGATGATTTCGAAGCTAGCTTGGGTCCTCTCGATATTAAGTATGATAATTCGTCCACCGATTGGGATGAAGACATTCGTACTATTGAGAGACTTCTCAATGAAGACCCGTTTTCTCCTCCTTCTCCTAAAGAGGTGACTAATGATGATCCATCGTTAGTTACACCATCTATTGAGGACCCTCCTACTCTTGAGCTTAAGGACCTACCTCCTCATCTTGAGTACGTTTTCCTTGAAGACAACGAGAAGTTACCGGTCATCATCGCAAAGGACCTGAAAGAAGAAGAAAAAGCCCGACTTATCGCCGTGTTGACGAAGCATAAAAGAGTTATCGCTTGGAAAATCTCCGACATTCGCGGAATTGATCCTCACTTTTGCACACATAAAATTCTCATGGAGGACGACTTTAAGCCCACAATTCAAAGCCAACAAAGGGTGAATCCTAAAATCCATGAAGTCATAAAAAAAGAGGTTATCAAACTTCTTGATGCGGGTATGATTTACCCTATTTCAGATTCACCATGGGTTAGTCCAGTCCATTGTGTGCCTAAGAAAGGTGGAATTACCGTTGTGCCCAATCAAAACAACGAGTTGATTCCTACCCGTCTCGTTACTGGGTGGAGAGTTTGTATAGACTAACGCAAACTCAATGATGCCACGAGAAAGGATCATTTCCCTCTTCCATTTATAGACCAAATGCTTGAACGTTTAGCGGGTAATGAATAATACTGCTTTCTTGATGGTTTCTCGGGTTATTTCCAAATACCCATCGATCCCCAAGATCAAGAGAAGACAACATTCACTTGTCCCTATGGCACATTTACCTACAAAAGGATGCCTTTTGGCTTATGCAATGCCCCCGGGACTTTCCAAAGGTGCATGTTGGCTATCTTCCATGACATGGTTGAGCAAACCAAGGAAGTCTTCATGGATGATTTCTCGGTCTTTGGGGATTCCTTCTCTTCTTGCCTTGCCAATTTGGAACGTATGCTTAAGCGGTGCGAAGACACTCGCCTTAATCTGAATTGGGAAAAATGCCATTTTATGGTAAAAGAAGGCATTGTGCTAGGACACAAAATCTCTAAAGCCGGTCTTGAAGTCGACCGTGCTAAAGTTGATGTCATAGCCAAATTACCTCCACCTTCAACCGTGAAGGGTGTGAGAAGTTTTCTGGGTCATGCGGGCTTCTATCGTCGATTCATTCAGGATTTCTCTAAAATCGCTCGCCCGATGACCCACCTCTTAGAAAAAGATACTCCTTTTATCTTTTCTAACGAGTGTATCGAAGCCTTCAATCTTCTTAAGGATAAGCTAACTAAGGCACCGGTCTTGGTTACCCCTAATTGGGAGCTGCCTTTTGAGTTGATGTGCGATGCTAGCGACTTTGCTATTGGAGCGGTTTTGGGTCAAAGAGTGAATAAACACTTCCAACCAATCCACTATGCTAGCAAAAACAATGACGGGGGCTCAATTGCATTATACGACAACCGAAAAAGAGCTTTTAGCTGTTGTCTATGCTTTTGAAAAATTTCTCCCTTATCTTGTTTTATCCACCACCATCGTATACACGGACCATTTCGCGTTGAAGTACTTGATGACTAAGCACGACTCTAAGCCAAGACTTCTTCGTTGGGTTTTACTCCTTCAAGAATTCAACATTGAAATTCGTGACAAGAAGGGTGCCGAAAACCTAGCCGCAGATCATCTGAGTAGACTTGAGGATCCATACCAAGGGGATCATCCGAACAAAGAGATCAATGACTCTTTCCCCCTTGAGACCTTAATGTCTATAAATCTCAATCTTGATGACACCCCGTGGTTTGCCGACATTGCAAACTACTTAGCGGGTGGTGTTCTCATCAAAGGGTTAACATCCCAACAATAGAAGAAGTTCTTGAATGATGTTAAGACTTACTTTTGGGATGACCCTTTTCTATCCAAACAATGTGCTTATCTGATCATTCGTCGATGTGTTGATGGACCGACTGCTTTGCAAATCCTTGCTGCTTGCCATAAAGGACCCACTGGTGGTCACTTTAGTCCCAATTACATCGCTAAGAAAGTGTTTGACTCTGGATTCTATTGGCCCACCATTTATCGTGACGCTCACGAAATGGTTAAGCATTGTGATGCTTGCCAATGTCAAGGCAAGATCACACATAAAGATGAGATGCCTCAAAATTTAATACAGGAATGTGAAATCTTTGACGTATGGGGCATCGACTTTATGGGGCCATTTCCATCCTCCAAAGGGAACAAGTACATCCTCGTAGCCGTTGACTACGTTTCTAAATGGGTTGAAGCTAAGGCTCTCCCTACGAATGATGCGAGGGTGGTTGTGAAATTTTTAAAGCAGCTGTTTGCTCGATTCGGCGTTCCTCGTGCTATTATCAGTGACCGCGGGACTCATTTTTGCAATGATCAATTTGCAAGAGTCATGGCTAAGTATGGTGTCAATCACCGTCTTTCCACCGCCTATCATCCCCAAACCAATGGCCAAGCCGAGATTTCCAACCGTGGATTGAAGCGAATTTTGGAGCGTACTGTGGGAGAGCATCGCGCCGCGTGGGCCGATAAGTTAGATTATGCTCTGTGGGCTTTTGGTACTGCTTATAAGACCCCGATCGGTTGTACACCTTATCGTCTTGTGTACGGGAAAGCATGCCACCTCCCCATCGAGCTGGAACATAAGGCGCACTGGGCCTTGAAGTGGGCTAACTTCGACATCAACAAAGCCGGTGATCATTGCAAGATTCAACTCAACGAGCTCAACGAACTGAGGAATGAAGCTTACGAGAACTCACTGATCTACAAGGAGAAGACCAAGATCATTCATGACGCAAGGATTAAGAACCGAGAGTTCCACGTTGGTGATCAAGTCTTACTTTTTAACTCTCGGTTGAAGATCTTCTCTGGCAAGTTGAAGAGCCGCTGGTCTGGTCCATTCACCGTTGCCAAAGTCTTTCCATATGGCACCATTGAGCTTTCTCAGCCAAATGGGCCCAATTTCAAGGTGAATGGCCAGCGTGTGAAGCTATACTTTGGTGAGGACATCTCTCGAGAGATGATTCCATCCCTCACCACGTTCCCCATGAACTAAATTGGGTCGAGTCACGCACGTGACTCGGTGAACAAAAACAAGCGCTTCTCGGGAGGTAACCCGTGATCTATCCTTTACTGCTTTCATAATAAGTGTAGGGGGAGCCCCGCATGTGCTTGTTGTCTTGTTTCTTGTGATGTGCAGGGATTAAAGCTTCAAATATCAACCTTGATGACTTTTGACGAACCGTGATACCGTGTTCCCATCTTCCCGGTTCTATCCTAAACTCTTGTGATTCAGTATTTCATATCTTATATGTTCACATTGAATTCACTATAGTTGTCCTTTCCTTAGCAAGATTTAAACAAAGTGCACAATGTCCTAAGTGTAGGGGAGTTTACTCCCACATGCTTAAACATTGAGGACAATGTTTATATCAAGTGTAGGGGGGACTTCTATCGAAGTAAGTGGTCTTTTCCATGAATTTGCCCTCATCTTAACCGGAAAATTTGATTTTTCGACATTTTTCAAAATTTTCAATCTATTTTGGCCTAGTTGTATAGTTGTATTTTCCTTTGTTATGGTTATTTTCTATCCTTGCTAGAATAAATTTTCAAATAAGTGGTTTTAAATTTTTCTTAGTCATGAACATTTTGACTCAACCCGAGTTTACTTATCTAAGTTTACTCTAGCTAGTATCCTTAACGTGTTTAAGTCAAGTTTTGCTAGGCTTTTATATAGGGAGCTATAAAACGCAAAAGTCTTAACTCTCATGGGTTAAGAACAAGAACTTTTCGCAAGTTCCTATAATTGATCCGAGAGAGTCGTTTATCAAGGGAACTTTAAAATGCGATTTCTAAACTTGAAAAAGTCTAAGAATTTGCAAGATCCTATAGATGACTCGAAAACCCAAAACTTTGATTTAATAGGCTAAGCATCCACGAGTCTCATTCCTTGAGATTTTAAACTATGGAGGACGAGAGATGATAGAGTCAATTATAAGTTCGGTATTCTTTCGTGAATTTATGTGAGTTAATTAAAAGCCTATTCTCCCTTCGCTTGATAATAAATTTATCTGCAATAAATAAGGTTGTACGATTTAAAAGGTTACTTAGCTTCTAGCCCAAGATCGTTTAAAAGTTGCTCGGTACGGATTAGAGTTCATAGCCAAGGCATAACTTAATGAAGCGGGATGCGAAGATTGGCGAGTCCGAAAAGGCCCTAACAAGGCATGAGGGCTACATTTTGTTGCTAAAGATCCAAAAGTGATGTGAAGAATCATTTATCGAAAATCAATATGAAGGATCGAGACACACGACGAAAAACAAATACTCCCCTAAAGATCATGGAGAAGTCTATCCAAAAAGGCCCTAACAAGGTATGAGGATAAATAGATCCAAGTCCTAAAAGGAGGCGGATCGTTGTATATCAAAGTCCAAAATAAAGACTGGAGAAAAATGAAGAAGTCGTGGTCCAAAGATGAAAAATCTCTCAAAACTTCAAGTGAAGAAATTACTATTACGAAGAGAAGACCATAATTTCAAGAACGTCTCTCAAAGATTTGAAGTATGAAGTCGCTGCCAAATATCGGTCCGAGAAAGGTCTCAAATCGTGAAGCGAGTTATGCCAAGATATGAACTTTATGAGGTCCCGAGAAGCAGTTTTAAAAGATTTTGTCCTTTAGCTAACTATTGATTAAATCGTTCACCTTATTTTCGGCCTAAATAACTATCGAAATAAGTCAAATAATGCATCCTCGTGATCATTCAAGACAAAAATAAAATATAAGAGATACACCTAGGAATAAGGGAGTCTAAGTGAATAATTGGCCCACATGAGTTCGTGTTAGTTTGCTAACTTATAATAACAATGATCTCGTTTTTAAGCTTGGTATGGGGAACGTGAAACTTGAGGATGATAAACGTTTATGGCAACCAAAACCCAATGTAAGTCTTTGATTTCTTTACTTGTTTCTATCTTTTTATGTTTAGTATTTAATAAAGGCTAAGGTGGGTTATTTATGATGGAAAATGTAAACCGTGCTTTAAAATTAATGCATTGCATGAGGGCATTGCAATGGTCAAGTGTAGGGGATTTAATAAGTGTGAAAACACTTATCCTTTTACCACTTATTTCCAATAATAACAAGACCAAAACGTGTAATTTATGTCGTAAAAGTCGGAATTATGCGTGGTTTGTGTTTTTATTGTGTTTTAGGACCAAAAGATGAAAAAGGAAGAAAACACGGGCTTTCACGGGCTTTTATCGAAGAAAACGGGAAAAGACGAAGTCAAAAGATCAAGAGTGCAAAAAGAACGGAAGTCCAAGGCCTATTCTGAAGATTTATCGAAGAAAAAGTCTAAAGACGGAAGTTTAATGAAGTCGAAGAACTCAAGTCTAAATTAAAGAAGAAAATTATCTAGACAAGTTCAAATCCCGAGACAACGTCGAGAAAAGACAAAGAATTAAATCGAGTCGAGAAGACGTGAAGAAAGAAAGAAAGAAGAGGCAACACATGCACTCCTTCCCATTTTCCCTATAAATACCCTCCTAATACACAATAGGAGGGTAGTTAGTTTTTAGTTTAAGTTTTTTATTTTTCACTTTTCTTTCTAGTTTTAGAGAGAGAAAGTTCTAAACTTTCTCTCACTAAGTTTTCATCTTTTCTTTCTTTTAATCTTTCAAGATTAAACATTTGTGTATTGTTGATTTCATTAATCAAGTTCAAGTTAAGCTTTTAATCTTTCATCTCCTTCTACCTTTCTTTGATATTTAGATTAATTTTGGTGCGAATTTCATATGATCCGTGTTGTTCTTAATGATTTCGTGCTTAAAAAGTTAATCTTTTTGTTCCTACATAAGCTTTCATTCGATTGAGCTTTAAGTTCCTTGTGCTTATTGGCTTATTCGTTTCTTTTAGCTTATTTACTTTTAAAAGTTTTCTTGAAAAGTTCATTTTTTTTATAGTTTGATTCAAAAGATTGATTATTTTATGTTTGGATAAGTTGTTGATTGAGCTTATTTAGTATATTTCACTTTGGATACGTTCTAGTTTTGGTGATAGCTTATCAAAATAGCTTATTGCTTTTGCTTATTTCGAATCCCACCTAAATCGGAAAGGGTCTAAACCCCTTTCCGATCGCAGCATTCCGACCAGCAGCCCATCCCTTTATTCCGATCGTTTGATCGGATAAGGGTTTTGAGCTTTCCGATTTGAGCAATTGTATTCCGATCACCTTGGATCGGAATAGGGTTTAGATATTTCGACGGCAGAGAGTTGTTTACATTCCGATTGGGTCATTTTTCCAAACATTCCGATTAGATCCTTTTTGGATATTCCGATTATAGCATTCTTAACATTCGGATTGGCACTCCAAATATTCCGATTGGGGGTTTTGTTAAATATTCCGATTGGTCTCAATTTCAAGCATTCCGACGAGAGTTGCAGCCTTATTCCGACCAAACATTCCGACGGGTGTAGTTTGCATTTTCCAATGTTTTAGTTTCTTGTTTTTACAAAGTTACTAAGTGCTAGTTTTATTTAGTGTTCAAGTATTTTTCTAATATTGCCTTTAAGTTTTCAAGCATTTATTTTTAACTCGTTATTTTTAGTATAATCTTTAAACTTCTACTTTACTCAACGACACTTACTTATTTGCTAATTAGTTTGAAATAGATAATCAACCAAACCATTCTCTTGTTCACCAAAAGACAATTGAGTCGCACTCTAGACCGGTAATCAATTCGAAAAGACTTGGGACTACGAATTTTGATACGTGGGGTAAAAGTCGTGTATCAAGAACAAATGAGATTGACAACTAGTTATAAGGTGGAGTTAGCTGATGGTAAGGTTGTAAGCACTAGTTCTATACTGAAAGGTTGTTCCTTGAAGTTAGGTAATTATGTGTTTAGTATTGATTTGATGCCCAGAGAATTAGGATCTTTTGATGTGATTGTTGGAATGGACTGGTTAGTTGGTAATGGTGCAGTGATTGTTTGTGGAGAGAGATTAGTCTAGATACCACTAAGAAATAGGGTATTGACTGTGAAAGGTGATGAATGTACTTCTCGTTTGAGAGTTGTTCTTGTTTGAAAATGACGAGGTATATAGAAGCAGGCTGTGATGTGTTTCTTGCACAAATAAGTAATTATGGTGTGAATGAAAGGAAACTAGAGGATGTGCTTGTGATTAAAGAGTATCCTGAGGTTTACCCTGAAGAATTGCCAGGATTACCGTCACATTGTGAAGTGGAGTTTCGTATTGATTTAGTGTCGGGAGCTGCGCCAGTTGCTCGTGCACCGTATCGTTTAGCTCCATCTAAGATGAAAGAATTATCTGATCAGTTGAAGGAATTGATGGATAAGGGATTTATTAGACTAAGTTCGTCGTCGTGGGGTGCTCCTATTTTGTTTGTTAGGAAGAAAGATGGTTCTTTTAGAATGTGTATTGATTATCGAGAGCTTAACAAATTGACTATCAAGAATCGGTATCCACTGTCGAGGATTGATGATTTGTTTGATCAGTTGCAAGGCTCAAATGTATACTCGAAGATTGATCTGGGGTCTGGGTATCATCAACTGAGAGTTAGGGGAGAAGATATTCCTATAACAGCTTTCCGTACTCGATATGAACATTTTGAATTTCAAGTGATGCCTTTTGGATTAATGAATGCGCCTGATGTATTCATGGATCTGATGAATCGTGTATGCAAGCCGTATTTGGATGATTTTGTTATCGTATTCATTGATGATATTCTCATTTATTCCAAGAGTGAAGAAGAACATGAGAAGCATTTGAGAATAATTTTGGAATTGTTGAAGAAAGAGAAGTTGTATGCGAAGTTCTCTAAGTGTGAATTTTGGTTGAAATCAGTGCAATTTCTGGGGCACGTGATTGATAGTGAAGGTGTTCCTGTGGATCCTGCTAAGATTGAGGCAATCAAAGATTGGTCAGTACCAACGACGCCGACTGAAGTTCGCCAATTTCTTGGTCTAGCTGGGTATTATAGAAGGTTTATCGAGAAGTTTTCACTAACTGCTAAGCCGTTGACCAAGCTTACTGAAAAGAATCGAGTGTTTGAATGGGAATTGGAAGAGGAATCAGCATTTAGTATGTTGAAGGATAAGTTGTGTTCTGCGCCAATTTTGTCTTTGCAAGAAGGATCTAAAGATTTTGTGGTGTATTGTGACGTGTCTCATAAAGGATTTGGAGCTGTGTTGATGCAAAGGGAGAAAGTGATAACATATGCATCGAGACAATTAAGGAAGCATGAAGAGAATTACACTACTCATGATTTAGAACTTGGGGCTGTGATTTTTGCTTTGAAGCTGTGGAGACACTACTTGTATGGAACCAAGTGTGTGGTTTTCACTGATCATAAGAGTCTGCAATATATTTTGGATCAAAAAGAATTGAATATGAGACAAAGGAGATGGGTTGAGTTGCTGAGTGACTATGACTGCGAGATTCGTTACCATCCTGGTAAAGCGAATGTGGTAGCTGATGCACTTAGTAGAAAGGAAAGAGATAAGTCTATAAGATTTAGAGCTTTGGTAATGATGGAAAAGTGTTGATTTGACAGAAACGATATTGAAAGCCCAAGTTAATGGTTTGAAGGAAGAGAATATTAAGGCAGAAAATTTGGGTAGAATGTAGAAACCCTTGTTTGAAGTAAGGTCAAATGGATTGAGATATTTTGAGAATAAGATTTGGTTACCATTGTGTCCGTCTGAGGAAGGTTCTTTAGGAGTGCGAGATTTAGTGATGAATGAATCTCATAAGTCGAAATATTCAATACATCCTGGATCAGACAAGATGTATCAAGATCTTAAGAAAGTTTATTGGTGGCCGAATATGAAGGCAGATATAGCACAATATGTTAATAAGTGTTTAACTTGTGCGAAAGTGAAAGCTGAACATAAGAAACCGTCTGGATTATTAGTGCAACCTGAGATTCCTGAGTGGAAATGGGAGAAGATTACTATGGATTTTGTGACAGGTTTGCCAAGGACTGCTAGTGGTTGTGATATGATATGGGTGATTGTAGATAGATTGACTAAGTCTGCTCACTTTTTGACAATGAAGAAGACAGATAGTATGGAGAGGTTAACAACAGTGTGCGTAAAGGAGATTGTTTGTCGACATGGTGTGCCTTTGTCGATAATTTCTGATCGTGATAGTAGGTTTACTTCAGAATTTTGGAAATCTTTGCAAAAAGCGATGGGAACGGAGTTATGTTTGAGTACTGCATATCATCCGGAAACTGATGGACAAAGTGAAAGAACAATTCAAACGTTAGAGGATATGCTTCGTGCGTGTGTGATTGACTTTGGAAATGGTTGGGATAAACATTTGCCATTGTTTAAATTTTCGTATAATAACAGTTATCATGCTAGTATTAAAGCCGCACCATTTGAAGCTTTGTATGGACGTAAGTGTAGATCTCCAGTGTGTTGGAGTAAAGTAGGAGAAAGTCAATTGACTGGACCTGAAATGATATTTGAGACGACTGAAAAGATTGTGAAAATTAAGAAGCGTTTGTTATCTGCCAGAAGTAGACAAAAGAGTTATGCTGATAACCGAAGGAAACCGTTGGAATTTGAAGTAGGAGACATTGTTATGTTGAAGGTATCTCCATGGAAAGGAGTGATTCGTTTTGGAAAGAGAGGAAAGTTGAGCCCGAGATATACTGGACCATTTAAGATTATCCAAAGGATTGGATTGGTTGCTTATAAGTTAGAGTTGCCTGATGAACTTAGGGCTATTCACAATACTTTTCATGTGTCTAATCTGAAAAAGTGTTTAGCTGAAAGGGATGTGGTGATTCCATTGGAGGAAATTCAACTTGATGATAAGTTACATTTTATAGAGGAACCTGTAGAGATTATGGATAGGGAAGTTAAGAACTTGAAGTATAGTAGGATTCCGATTGTGAAAGTGAGATGGAACTCTAGACGTGGACCAGAGTTTACGTGGGAACGAGAGGATTTCTTTAAGGATAAGTATCCTCATTTGTTTAGGAAGGATTAAGCGCCGCGGACGTCGCTCTTTTTAAGAAGGAGGGGATGTGATAACCCGAAACCAAGGTCATTGCTTAATCTTATTTTACGTCTATTTTTGAAATTTTTGATGAGTTTGAATAATATTTATTTTGGAAGTTTAAGTTTAAACCAATGTTGGAAGGCTTATATTTCATTATTTAATAAGGAGCATTAGCAAGCGTGATGTCGATGGATGCCAAATATTTTACGTTTTATTGTCGGTTGTTCGATGTTTGTCATTTTTGATGTATTCTTTTAAATGACGTGTTAAGTCGAGTCGGGAGTCGATATTTATTTGAGGTACGTTTTAAATTTTTAAAAGTATCTTTATGAAACCCGAGCCCCGTAAATATTTTCAAAATTAACTAATACTTATTTCCCGCTTTTTAGCTAACTATTTTAATTTTGAGCATAACTATTGAAAATTGACAACAAAGGTCCCTCAACCACTATATAAAAGCTTTTTTTTCACTTCACACACACACCACTAACCTCAAACATTTTCTCTCTCTTTTTTTTCTTAATCTTGCCGTGACCCCCCTCTACCCCAATACCCAACTTCAATCAATTTTTACTCCAAATTTATGATGATCCTAAGCTAAACTAACACAAGACCCATCTTTATAACTGTAAGGAGATCATTTTGGTACTAAATTTGGGTACATGCAAGAAGTTTTATTTTTTTAGGTTTGGTAGGTGAGAATTATGATCATGCATGTTATTTTTATGATGATCAAAAGGTGTTCTTGTTAAAGTTTTGTTAAAAACTTGAATTTGATTTGAGGGTTTTAATTTTGATGATGATTCAAGCGTTATAGTTGATATATGTTAGTGTTAGGGTTATGGGATGATCATAACTATGGTTGGTTTGAGCTAAAAACATGATTTTATACAAGTTTTAGAAAGGTGTTTTACATCAGTAGGTAAACTGTATTTTTGGGTATTTTATGTTGTGATAATGGTTTAACTAATAGCCTAGGGTTGTAGATCATTTGATTAGCTTCGATTTGATATTAGGTGGGGCTTCTAGCTCCAAACGAGCGCGAAGTTATGATGTTTTGATTATTCGTGTACCGGGAGACGAGTATCGGCACTACATATAGTTGTTGTCGATATTTGGATCGAATCTCGGGGACTATAAATTGAAGTTTTGAAATGAGTCACATACTGATAATAAAGTGTAAACCCTATAGGGTTAGTTTAATTTCAAACCCAAGTGTCGGTTTTGTAAATGGAGTCGTTTAAAGAAGTTAAAACGGTTGTATGAATTATTAACGTAAAACTGTCCGGATTCTGTAGTTTGAAGATGAGTCGGGTAAAGAACTTTAAAAGTAGTTTCATTTGCTAAACTTGTTGGATGACTTTCTATATATAGTAAGTTAGTTTCTCGAGTCGTTTCATAAACGTTTGACAAGTCTAAAAGGGGTAAATAAGCTAGTACATGTAGTATGTGCCGGCGGATTTTGTCGAAAGTGTAGAATGGTAAAGTAAATGTATAGAAGAGTGTAATAGAGTTATTTGTATTGTTTTCTCTCGAGTTTATCGTGATTTTATGAGTTTGAGTTTGATATTGTTATGTATGATTTATTTCTCGAGTCATTATTAATGAACGCGCCTTATTTGATAGGTAGCGGTTCTCGTGTTTGAAAGGCATCCTCTATCATCGACGATCATCTCGCTAGATCTCTTATACTAAGTTGATTATGTAGCCTCGCTTTTCATGCTAGCTACTAAATGTTTTATTACCCGCGAGGGAGATACATGCTATTTGAAAATAAATGAACACAAGTCATGAGTAATTGTTGGACCCGAATGTTGCCTATGTTGTTTACATTGTATTGAGTACCTTGTTGTTAAAGACCCTAAATTCATGAGCCGTTAACTATATTCTGACTTGATGTTGTGAGTCGGGAATAGCCGCTTATTCTAATGATAGTACTATTGGGTTGACCACCCTATCTGAGACCAGTGCATTACGTTGAGTAACCTCTAGGAAGGATAATATACGGGAATAAGAATGTGGTATTCTAGCAATTGATACCCTAGAGGGGCAATGGTTTTATTCTAGTCATGCTGGCATTTCGCGTGGGTGACTATTTGGTTAAGGGGTCGGTGTCATGAGCTTAAATACAACGTATTGCCTTGAAATAGATCGTGTGTACGACAATTCTCTAAATGATTATGATTGATTTTCTTCTTGTGTTCAAATGTGATTTGATAAACCTATAGACTCGCTCAACATTACTGTTGACTCGTTTTAGCATGTGTTTCAGGTAATAGGAAGTGATGGAAGACGGAGCTTTGCTATGGATGTTGTGGGCTGGATTTTGGAAGAATGTTGGTCAAAAACTATTTCTATCCTTTTACTGTTGAACAATTCGTTTTATGTTTGTGTACTGTACTAAACTTGTTGGGTTGTTGGTCGAGATCCTTGGGGACTAAACGCTTTACTCTGGTGTCGTTTTAGTACAATATGGGATGAAATTATGTTTTAGACTTATTATGAAAATCTTATTTATATTTTATGCGTAAACGTCTCTCTTTTAAGTCGTTCAATATACCTTGTGTGACGATGCTTGTGTCTAGCACCCAATTGTGTATTTCCGCTGCGCAATGTAAATTGGGGGTGTTAGAATAGGCACGACTATTGGTATACAAAAGACACAATTCCCTGAGTACATGATGCCCCAAGTGTACATCGGCCATTTGTGTATTTAAGTAAAAAAACCTTAACCACGAGAGGTATGTGTCACACACCTACCCACAACCGGAAGCCATACCCAACAATAGTTACCAGAAATCAATTCGGATCGAGGACATGGCCGGAATAGCAGCAAAAGATGATGCCACATGAAATACAATATTTAGCATCAATAAAGGCAAACCAAAAATGTTCAACTCAGATTCGCCGAGTGCTGGTGGAGAAAAAAGGTAATACAACCGACCATGGCTGCAAGCACGACAACGTGCTGCCCCTCCAAGATATCGGGCGAATTCTACTTTTATTACCCACGTAAGTTGCCAGGGTACTTTTCATAGGATACCATGTTTTTCCACAACTATTAAGTCTATGAAAGTAGCAGGCTCTCCAAATTTTATAACTTCGGTGAGACTACTAAATCGCTTTAAACTGTTTGGCTCAGGATTGCGAGTGTAGGTGTAACACCCCACTTAGATAAGTGGACCATTACGTGTATTTATGACGTGTCATCAAATCATAAGGTAAATGTCCTAAAACATTAACTGACCATAAAGAGAATACCGGAATTAAACATCGGTAATCCAAAAATAAGCTCAAAACATGAAAAGTAAAATACTAAAGGAAAGGACTAAACAATGTCCAAATAAGCAGAATAAAGTAAGAAGTGCATAAAGTAAGAATTCTGGATAGCTTCCATACAATGCACATGCTCTTAGAATCCTAAGAGCATCCTGGTGTGCCTGCCGTTAGAACATGAAAGGAACTACGGCTGATCATAACGCTCAGTGAACGGATACAAAGCATGATAATAAATACTGAAAAGCAACAGATGATAAAATACTGGAGCTTTAAGATTGATAAGTAAAGCTGCAGCGGAAATCTGTGTGTAATCTGATAAGTCTGATTTATAAATAATAAAGCTGAACTGTTATCTGTTAAATCTGAAAACATGCATGTACTGTATTTTAATTGCCAAGAGCTTATATAGGTCATGTGCTGTAACAACTGTTGCATGAATAACTAGAAGGGTGACCTCGTCATGCTGTAGATGGGTGACCTCTAAATAATGTGTTGGGTAGAGGGATCAGCTCCAATGTGAAGGATGTAGAGCACACACCACATTCACCTGATAAACTGTAAATTGATAGCCAAGGATGCATCCATACGCCCCCACTAATAATACTGATAAAATGGCCAAGTTGAACTGAATGGGACGCTTCAGGATATCACTCTCCTACAGGTGAGTCATGACACCGGTGCCTCAAGTGTCATGGTTAGGGTACCTCTGTAACTACTACAACTAACAGGTCATGCTTGTATATAAGGCTCGGGCAATATGTTAATTATTAAAATAATTTCTGATAATTTATAACATATACTAGGGAAAACATTTGGCTGCAGACGGGAAATCCTAATCATGCATAGAAAGGAAGTCCTTACTGAAAGGACGGGAAATTTGTACCTCGTGTCCAGTAATGAAATAAGACTGAAAGCTGAAAGATCTATTCCGGCTTCACGGTTACTACATAAATAACGGACACGAATGAGTTAACTGATTACTGTTTACAATTACTGATTCTCATCTGTTCTTAATTTAATTTATTTTATTCTTGTATTACTGTTTATGTATACTCTGATTAATCTGATTATCTGGTGTATCTCTGATAAACCCGACTATTCTTATATATTCACTGAATAGCGTACATCATGTATTTCTGATTACGGTATTAAATTGTATTCTAGTATTATTACTGATTCTTGAAATATTGTAATTCTGACTGTCTTTAATTAGTTACTGATTTCTGTAATACTTATCCTGATATTTACGATATTACTATAAGTAGTAAACTGCTATAACTAGAAGCCTCTAAAATTAACAAGTTTCCAAAATAGTTCCTTTAAAATTAAATCCTTAATAAATCCTATATTCTAAAATAATTAACGGGATAAAACAATATCGATATAATTTTATTAATTAAATTAATAAAATCAACAATTACATTTATTTATTTATAAACTCCTTTTTTAAATGAATTTAAATAATCCCGTGTAATCATTATTATTAGCGATCCCGAAAACTCGTCCTAAAAACCGTCCCGAAACATTCGTGTCTCGGTCAAACCGAACCGGCCCCACTTGCTACTGGTGTCACCCGTGGTTCCCACTGCTTTTTTATTTTTTTCCCACTGTTTTTACTTTTAAAGTTCCCGATGTGTGTTATATGTTCCCATTGCTTGCTATATATTCCCACTGTTAGTGCATTGGTTACCACTTCTAATGCAGTGGTTCTCACTGCTCGCAGTCCCAAACACCCCCTGCTGGGCGAACTAGACCCAAACACCCCTGTTGGACTGCTGTTGCTGTTCGAACAGCCAAACACCCCTTCTGATGGTTTATCCCCTGTTTTAGGGTTTGTTCGTGGCTGCACACCAGAAAAGACCACCGAGGTCTGGTGGTCGTGGCTGTACACCACCAAAACACCACCGAGAGTTTACAACTCTCGATTTTCGTGTATAACATCAACCCCATTGTTTCTTTTTAAATAACTATTACATGATCCAATCTAAACCCCTCGTGTTCTGATTTTACTAATTTGATTTCGTGAATTAATATAAATAATAAGAGGTTTATACCTTTTTACGTGAGTTAGGATTCACAAGAACACGTAGCCAATGGATTATATAATTAAAATCGCTTTACCTTTGTTGCTTGTACATAGCCGGCGGCCACTCAAGGGCAGAAACCTTATTTTTCTTTTGTTGTCTGTCGTTAGGAACCACACACACTTAACCCTAGCATTTTTTTGTCTTTTTTTTTGTTTTGGAATGTTACTGTTTTTGAAAATGAGTGGGTTAAACCCCCGTATTTTTTTTGCATAATTTGGGCCGGGCTCCCAATCCCATACCTTCTCTTTCTTTTGTAATAAGTCGCAGCCCACATGCATTCATACTCTATTGTTTTCGTTTTGCTGCTTTAATGTTAGACGTTTGTGTACGTGATTAAATTCTCGTGCTGAATTCTGATACTTATTTTACTGAATAAATACCAGTGTACGTAATACTCTGATAATTAATATTATTTATTATCTGAAAATAATTTCGTAACATTTTAAATAAATTCGTGACTACGTGTAATTATTATTCACGGATTTTAAATTCGGGTTTTACAACTCTTTCCCTCTAAAAAATATAACTCGTCCTCGAATTAGAGACACGATAATACTGGGGTTTTACAAGTCTCCCTCTCTAAAAGAAAATTCGTCCTCGAATTAAAGATAATTTAAGCTGGTGAAGTTATAAGAACTAAAAGAACACGTAAACTGAAAAGACAAATAAGCTGAAGGATAATTTGTCTTCTAATTAAGACATAATGCTGCTGATAGGTATAAAGCTGACATGACTGAAATGATCATGTAACGTGACATGACTGAAGAGGACATGGAACGTGACATGACTAAAAGGACTTAACTGGATTTATTTAAAGGAAAAGGAATGAGAGGCCCGAATGGACTCCTCCATTTTGAGTGGCTTCCCGCTCGAAACGATTCCTTAAAAGGTCTAAGCATAATGAAAATCTTGGTCATGATGACCCTGTCCTGATGATGCTGAATAGTTTCTGGTTCCATACATGAGATGGATTTTCTGAATCTGATAGAATGAATAAGCTATAGCATGAAGGATACATGAAACGGTACGTATAAATATCCTGAAAGATAACATTTCTATATCTGAGCAAGCTGCTGAAAATATATAGGGACGAACTACGTGAACAATTGTGAACGTGCTACATGAACAATTGTGAACGTAGTTCGCGATCATCTGATGAACGTTGGGCATTGAATATGTCGGGAACGTGATATGTGGAACATACTGTGAACGTGATACTAGACATATCACGAACGTATGCTGACTGAGGAAGGAATGCCAGACGAAACAGCCTGAGACTAAAACGTCTTCCTGAGTATGGAAAAGTTGTGCTAAACTTGAGTCTGGTTTCTTAAGCTTTCTGTAACCGTATTCGAAAAGCTGTGAAACGTCTATCGCGGAATGAAACATGAACCTGAACGTGAACAATGTCATGAATGCGCGCGTGAACCTAAATCATGAGATAGCACAAACTATGGACTGAAACCACATCATAATGTGAACTTGAGACGCAAACGTGAAGGTGAACGTAAACGTGAACATGAACATAAACACGAACGTGAATGTGAACATAATGTGATTCGTGAACATGAACGTGAGCGTGATTCGTGGACGTGAAATTTTCTATCTGTTATGATGATTGATGGTATACCGTGAAATTTTACTATTTATTGCTGAATTTCCTGCAGGTCTGTTACTGCGTAAACCTTCCGGATAAGAGAAAACGTGTGGGCTGGTTTTAATGGTTGCCAATGACCTAGATAGGATCAAACTTTTCTGAGTCTGTGATAACTGATAATAACTTCCATGGAATCCTGTCTCATCTTAATTCAAAATTTTCTTATGGTTGTAATAGTTCACTAGCATATCGGTGTTCTGTCTTGAACCTGTTGGCATGCCAAGCATCTAGATATGAACATAGCTGCATCAATGTGTTATACTACTTCTATCAAAATTCTGCCTGGGATTATGGTACGTTCTGGTGGAATCTGGTGAATAGTCATGAAAGAATTTTGAGTCTGGGTAGAAATAGATCTTTCATAGCGTAGGATCTTATGTAGTACCCAAAATTTTAGTGTAGGTCATGTCCCTTATGTGTAAGTTTAGCCATGGGATGCTAATAGTGGGAAATGTCCGCAATTTCTGCGGTATCAGTCAACTGAGTTCTAGAAAATTTTGTACTTTAGTCACAGGCGTCGATCTTGACCATTTGGTGATGGCCTTCATCTTCGCAGGACTATCTGGATTTCTTCTTGCAGAAGTAGGGTGGCTCGAAAATGCCACCTTGTTTATCTGGAACTCACATCTAGAAAGCTGCGTATATAATTTTCTCCTACCGAAGAATCTGTCGGATCGTGAAAAGATAATTCTCATGTTCTTCTCTAGAATTAAGGAGATCAGAATGTTATCAATGAATATACTGATGATTTTGTCTGAGAAGTCATGAAAAAAATTTATTCATAAATTTCATACTATAGCTGGAGCATTAGGGAGCTGAGAAGTATAAATCAAATTTCTTTTTTATAGAGACTATACGTGTGCAACAACAGTCTGGAAAACTTCATGTTCTTTCTCTCACCACTGATGGTGACTTGGTCATGAATTGTTCAGGAAAAATATTTAAGACATCATAGTAGATCAAGAAATCTTCTATACGTGGAATGAACATCGATTAAGAATGGCGATCTTGTAAAAATTTCGGTGGTCGATACATGATCTCATGTTACCGGCCTTCTTTCTGATAAACATAACTCGGTGCACCTTCTGGGGGTGTGCTAGGGCGATTAAAGCCTTGTTCCGGTAACTATTGCAACAAATGCTGCAACTATTTTAACTTAGTTGAAGCCATGTAATAAAGATTTTTGAAAACAGGTTCTGTTCTTGAGACAAGCTCGAAGTTAAAGTTTGTCTTGTTGTTAGGAAAGAATTTCTGGAAACCTTCTGAAATTACATCGGGAAACTCTGGAATAATCTGTTGATCACGAATTTAAGGAACTTCAAAAGTGGATATATAACTGGTAGCTAAAAGTCTTTGTAGCTACAAGATAATAATTCACGTGCTTGTAAAGCTGAAACAATTTGTAATGATTTTTCTGGCATAAAAATGTAATGATCATGTTTAGGAGTTTGTTAGACGGCTCTCGTCGTCAACTGAAAGGAAAAATTTGAATAAATATGGGTGATACTGTGGAATCTTTTCTGGCTGGGAGGTAGGTGCTACCTGATTTAAGATAAGGCTGACATATGAACACGTGAAGTAAACGTGGCAAATCTCGATGAATGTGTTCGTCTGTAACCCCACAGAACGAACACTGCATGTCTAATCTGATTAATACCCAGTGGTTGTAATTGAATTGTAAGGGTCTGATTTATGCGTGGTATAACAAAACGGTATACCCCTTTGGAGGGTACCCTGGATTTCTGAGGACCTGGTTTAGAAGGCATACTAGAATTATGAGTCTTGACTCGTGCTTTGAGAAGATATTCGTATGACATGTATCATGACTGGTATCCTGACATGTGTCTACCGAAATGATACTTGGGACCTATGTCTTGACTGATGTCTTGACATGTGTTTTAAGTAGGTGAGTCTGAATAAGGTTAAGAGTTTCTGGTAACTGTTAGGGTTGGCGGACCGGTTAGACTGCTGACCTCTGTATTTCTAGTTACGTCTGTTCCGGAGTTCCGATGGTTACTGACTGCTTAATTATTAGCACGGTGGTTGTCACTACTGCTTTGTCTGTAAATTTTATGACGGTCATTATCATGACCATGATTCATGTAATTATTTCTACTGAGTGGCCGGCTGGGTACTGGTTCCCACTCTTCTAACTGAAAATATGGTTGTATGACGTGTGACATCTTAATTGAGGAAGTAAAAGCATGGAATGTATGGTAGCGTCTGATGGTTGAAGTATATATTCTTGTCAGGAATTTCAAATTTATAATTTTCGTCCTTGTTCTGAAGAGTATTCATAGTATAAACAGCATCGACATCTTTAGAAATCTCCAAAGCACCAACAGCATCAACATTCGTGAGGTATTGAAGTGTTAGCAGCATCGGTATCTGGTAAAATCTTCAATTTACGAGCCGTATCGGCATCTGATAAAATATCGACGAGTGGAAACGCCTGAGATGATTGAGGATCGATTAACAATACACATGTAGTAAGGTACATGGAGTACACCTGGAATGCTGTACATGTAGTTAGGGGTGTGATTCGGGTTGACCCGGTCGGGTTCGGGTCAACTCGGGTCGGGTCAAGTCGGGTCAAGGGTAAAAAATATATAACCCAAACCCGAGCCTAATTAGAACTCGGGTCACTCGGGTTCGGGTCAATTCGGGTCGGGTCAACTCGGGTTCGGGTCAACCCGAGTTTGAGGAAAAAGTGTAAAAAGTGGCCTAATTTTGTACTAAAACAATGTAAAAAGTCTAATTTTAGTCGGGTCAAGTCGGGTTGATCGGGTTCGGGTCAACTCGGGTCGGGTCAAGTCGGGTCAAGGGTAAAAATATATAACCCGAACCCGAGCCTAATTAAAACTCGGGTCAATTCGGGTCAACCCGAATTGACCCGAATACGCTTTTGGACCCGAGTGACCCGACCAGAATATGATTATTCGGGTTCGGGTTCGGGTCGGGTTCGGGTAGGGTCAACTGTTTTGACACCCCTACATGTAGTACATATGAAAGTTTGCTGATATGATCAATACTGATGTCAATTATTTGACATGATCAAAAGAAATAAATTGATTTAACTAGTTAGCAAATTGAACTGAAACGGTTAACATGATAGCATGGTGATTCCTGCGTATACTTACTGTTGGTTGTATAGAGTTCCAAGAATATGATTAAACAGAATTTCAACATTGTTCAGCATGAAGACATGCCTGATGAAGACCACACATGATTTATTATGAAAAACACAATTTTACTGTAATCCTCATGTATCTTAGCATGAAAACACCATCACTTTGCTGATAACATAACCCTCGTAAGGAGACATGAAACATAATCAGCATGAAGACAACATCCATGTGAGAGCTTGAAACTTGACTGTTACAAAGAACATAAAAGTGAAAAACAACTGAGGTTTAACATCAACTGATGTGGATGGCTGCGGTTAACTTAACCAAATTCGAATGAGAAGACATGTGACTAAGTATGGATGATTCTGGTTCGATCCATACTTGTCAAAATTTCATGAGAACTGTCATGTATAGAATTTACTATCCGGGACTAAATATGGTTGGCTGTAGTCCAGTCCATACTTGTCAAAATTTATAAAATGTCGTGATATGAAAAAGGTGAACAACTATGGATCGGTTCACAAAACAACATTCGACTGAAAACATGACATTTGACATGAGAAATGGTGAACGCATATGGGTCAGTTCACCTAATAACATTCGACTGGAAACATGAATCTATCATGAGTAAGGGTAAACGCCTATGGGTCGGTTTACCAATACATAATATGAACGGGCAAGGTGAACGCCTATGGGTCGGTTCACCAAAACAAAATTCGTAGAAAAACACATGCGACTAAATATGGCGAGTCCTGTACCAACCTTTTACTTACTCAAAATTTTAAGAAAACCGACTGATAACTAAAGAAAACTGATTAATAAATGCATGAGAAATATGAAAGTTAACAACGCCAAAATTTGGGAAGTTCCTGGTGACTACCCACTAGTCACAGGTCAAGTTTTAGAGCCTACAGGTCGAACCTTGCGCTCTGATACCATAATTGTAACACCCCACTTGGTTAAGTAGACCGTTACATGTATTTATGGCGTGTTATCAAAGCATAAGGTAAATGTCCTAAAATATTAACTGACCATAAAGGGAATACCGGAATCAAACATCGGTAATCCAAACATAAGCCCAAAACATGAAAAATAAAATACTAAAGGAAAGGACTAAACAATGTCCAAATAAGCAAAATAATGTAAGAAGTGCATAAAGTAAGATGTCTGGATAGCTTCCATCGAATGCACATGCTCTCAGAATCCTAAGAGCGTCCTGGTGTACATGCCGTTAGAACATAAAAGGAACTACGGCTGAGCATAACGCTCAGTGAACGAATACAAAGCATGATAAGAAATACTAAAATGAAACAGATGGAAAAATACTAGAGCTGTAAGATTGATAAGTAAAGCTGTAGCGGAAATCTGTGTATAATCTGATAAGTCTGATTTATAAATAATAAATCTGAACTGTTATCTGTTAAATTTGAAAACAGGCATTTACGGTATTTTAATTGCCAAGAGCTTATATAGGTCATGTGCTGTAACAATTGTTGCATGAATAACTGGAGGGGTGACCTCGTCATGTTGTAGAGGGGTGACCTCTAAATAATGTGCTGGGTGGAGGGATCAGCTCCAATGTGAAGGATGTAGAGCACACACCACATTCACCTAATAAATCGTAAACTGATAGCCTAGGATGCATCCATACGCCCCACTAATAATACTGATAAAATGGCCAAGCTGAGCTGAATGAGACGCTACAGGATATCACTCTCCTACAGGTGAGTTATGACACCGGTGCCTCAAGTGTCATGGTTACGGTACCTCCGTAACTAGTACAACTAACTGGTCATGCTTGTATATAAGGCTCAGAGAATATCTTAGTTATTAAAATAATTTCTGATAATTTATAACAAATACTGGGGAAAACATTTGGCTGCAGACGGGGATTCCTAATCAGGCATAGAAAGGAAGTCCTTACTGAAAGGACGGGAAATTCGTACCTCGTGTCCAGTAATGAAATAAGACTGAAAGCTGAAAGATCTATTCCGACTTCACGGTTATTACATAAATAACGGACACGAATGAGTTAACTGATTACTGTTTACAATTACTGATTCTCATCTGTTCTTAATTTAATTTATTTTATTCTTGTATTACTGTTTATGTATACTCTGATTAATCTGATTGTCTGATTTAACTCTGATAAACCCGACCGCTCTTAAATATTCACTGAATAGCGTACATCATGTATTTCTGATTACGGTATTAAACTGTATTCTGGTATTATTATTGATTCTTAAAATATTGTAATTCTGACTGTCTTTAATTAGTTACTGATTTCTGAAATACTTATTCTAATAGTTACGATATTACTATAAGTAGTAACCTGCTATAAATAGAAAGCCTCTAAAATTAACAGGTTTTCAAAATAGTTCCTTTAAATTAAATCCTTAATAAATTCTATGTTTTAAAATAATTAACAGGATAAAACAATATCGATATAATTTTATTAATTAAATTAATAAAATCAACAATTAAATTTATTTATTTTAAACTCCTTTTTAAAATGAATTTAAATAATCCCGTGTAATCATTATTATTAGCGATCCTGAAAACTCGTGCTAAAAACCGTCCCGAGACATTCGTGTCTCGGTCAAACCGAACCGGCCCCACTTGCTACCGGTGTCACCCGTGGTTCCCACTGCTTTTATATTTTTTCCCACTGTTTTTACTTTTAAAGTTCCCACTGTATGTTATATGTTCCCACTGCTTGCTATATATTCCCACTGTTAGTGCAGTGGTTACCACTGCTAATGCAGTGGTTCCCACTGCTCGAAGTCCCAAACACCCCCTGCTAGGCGAACTAGACCCAAACACCCATGCTGGGCTGCTGTTGCTGTTCGAACAGCCAAACACCCATGTTGATTGTTTATCCCCTGTTTTGGGGTTTGTTCGTGGCTGCACACCAGAAAAGACCACCGAGGTCTGGTGGTCGTGGCGGCACACCACCAAAACACCACCGAGAGTTTACAACTCTCGGTTTTCATCAACCCCACTATTTCTTTTTAAATGACTATTACATGATCCAATCTAAACCCCTCGTGTTCTGATTTTACTAACTTGATTTTGTGAATTAAAATAAATAATAAGAGGTTTATATCTTTTTACGTGAGTTAGGATTCACAAGAACACGTAGCCAGTGGATTATAGAATTAAAATTGCTTTACCTTTGTTGCTTCTACATAGCCGGCGGCCACTCAAGGGCAGAAACCTTATTTTTTTTCTTTTGTTGTCTGCTGTTAGAAACCACACACACTTAACCCTAGTTTTTTTATTTGTTTTGGAATGTTACTGTTTTTGACAATGAGTGGGTTAAACCCCCGTATTTTCTTTTGCACAATTTGGGTCGGGCTCCCAAGCCCATACCTTCTCTTTCTTTTGTAATAAGCCGCAGCCCACATGCATTAATACTCTATTGTTTTCGTTTCGTTGCTTTAATGTTAGACGTTTGTGTACGTGATTAAATTCTCGTGCTGAATTCTGATATTTATTTTACTGAATAAATACCAGTGTACGTAATACTCTTATAATTAATATTATTTATTATCTGAAAATAATTTCGTAACATTTTAAATAAATTCGTGACTACGTGTAATTATTATTCACGGATTTTAAATGCGGGTTTTACAGCAGGACCTGATAAAAGGCTATCCGAAGCTCCGAACCGCCATGGCTGCAAACACACCATTGTGATGCCCTGCCAAGATACGGTTCGGTTCCTCCCACCATGATCCAAACACAACAGTCTCTCCATTGCCTTAGTGAACTATCCAAACAAATCATCACCAATAACATACGTTACACGTTATTCTTAGTTTGCTGGTTGGTTGGTACCAGCAAACTTATGTGAGGCACCTAAACAGTGCAAAAAAACAATAAACAAACCATTTTGACCCATTAGACACCGATTGCATCTGCTAAGCTTTTAAACTTGAAGCAAAAAACCAAGTCAATTAACCATAAATACCATGAAAATCAATTTAATCAATTTTGAAAATCAAACAACACACAAGTGTAACCCAATACCCAAAATAACTATTGGAATCCAAACACAGTTAAAACAAAATTTTACCTGATTTATTGAAACCCTCTTAAGGTCAAAACTACGCAGGAACTAACGAAACCATGAGCATGACGAAAAATCTAAACCACAACCATCAAACATATCCCATCGATCCTGTTTTGTTGCATTTAAATAAGTGCCCCAAAAATTAGATCTGGATCACTCGATCAAAACCATGGTTACAGCGGCGGAAACCCGTAGGTGGGAGTTGTGAGACCCCCAAAATCTGACATGGAACAACTAGGCAACGAGGAGATCGCACGTCAAGGTACGAGTAACAATGAGTTATAAAGGATACAAAAATGACGCAATAAAAGACATATATATTACATCACAATTTATCAGAGTTTAGAAACTTCGGTCCCATAAGTTTTAAAACATAACAAAGTACCATAACATCACAGTTTTAAGTTTTATGATAACAAAAGATCTGCGAAAGACTTTAACAACGTCATTTATAACAAAGCATAAACATATCACAACACAGATCTTTCCAAGCTGTCAACATCCTGCGGTACCTCGTCCAAGCCCATTAAGCAGTATTACTTGAGATTAAAACATGTAAAACCCGTCAACATAAATTTGAGTGATATTCATAGGTTTAGAAAGCTAAGTAATGGAACACAATATACTTTGTAAAACAAATAATGGGGGGATGACTATGTACATTCTCCATAGTCATGGTATGTTATTGTTATTTAGTTCATGAACCGAAGCTTAACTCAAAGTAAGTTCCTCTAGGGAGTATTTAGCCTAAATACTCAAGTAAAAACAAATATTAATGCGTCAAGGTACTTGAGACGGTGATAGTCAATCCCGATGGATCCACCTACAACATTCGCGCTTAGTACTCGAAATTAACGATTCATGATCAGGAGAGGAAACTTAAGGCTAAAGACTAAAAGCAATAATACCAATGAAATCATCTGGCAGCATACAGTTCTGGATAGCATACAGTTTAAAAGATTGTGTTCCAAAATGTTAATCTCACCCCGTGTTTTGAAACAATGAACAAGTAGCTAGAGGGGCTATGAACTCACATTAGCTATAAGGTGGAATCAACACGAAACTGGACGGCTCAGTAGTAACAACGGAAAGTCAAGCAACGTTAAGTCATCCGAGACCTACGATAACGGGACGCGAAAGTTTAGAAGACACGAAATAAATGCTTATAAAAACACTTGAAATAAATGAGTACATAAGTAAATTATGACACATAAGAAAAATCATGCAAGGAGTACTTCTAGACTCCATCTAAAAGTATACTTTTATTAGATAATGTTTTCGATAAAAACTGTCGGCACATACCAAATGTACGGGCTGATTTACCTCGCTTAGACACGTCAAATGCTTATGGTACTAACTGAGAAGCTCACTTAACATCTATAGAAAGACATATAAAAAGCTCGTCAAAAGTTTTTACTTCTAAGACTCACTGCCCAACACATCTTCGGGTTACAAAATCCGGACAGATTTACGTTAATTTTTCATACATTCGTTTTAACTTATTTAAACGACTCTGTTTACAAAACCGACACTCGGGTTTTAAAGTAAACTCGAAATCTAAGGTAAACACCTCATTATCAGTAGGTTACACATTTCAAAACTTCAATTTAGAGTCCTCGAGATTCGATCCAAATATCGACAACAATTTTAGATTGTGTCGATACTCGTCTCCCGGTACACGAATAATCAAACTAACGTCATTTCCAACTCGTTTGGAGTTGGAAGCTCTAATTTATATCAAATCGAAGCTAAGAAAAATATCTACAACCCTATCTTATTTGTTTAATAATAAAACAAGATTAATTTACCCAAAACCTTCCTCAACTTTCTGCCTAAAATTGGCACTTTAAAAATCATGTCAAATGATGTTTTCAACAAAATCTAATCAATTTCCCACTCATAAAATCATCCTAATATCATCTTTAAACATCCTAAACCCTTGCATGCATCAAAATCAAAAGATCAAAATCAAAACTTTAGGCTTTTAAACATCAAAACCATAGAATTTTAAGCATGATCATGCTAAAAACAATGATCAAACACATAATCAACCATGAAATCATCAAAACTTCAAAAGTGGTTGCATGTGTACAAATTTTGTACCAAAAGATGCACCTTTCAAAATTAGGAAGTGGTCTTTACTTAGTTTTGGATTGATCAAAATGGAAATTGATGATTTAAGGTGGCTTTGGTGGTGTGGGTGGACGGTAGAAACAAGGGGGAGGGAGAGTGATGTGTTTTTTATTTATTTAAATGTTATGTGTGTTAGTGGAAGTAAATAAAGTGTTTATATATGATGGTCGAGTGGAGGGACCATTGTGGCAATTTTTGAAACTTTAGGACCACAAAATAAATAGTTTAGTTAAAAAGTGGGAAATGACTATTAGTCAAATTTACAAATATTTACGATGCTCGGGTTTCGTAAAAATACTTCTCAAAAGTTAAAACGCACTCGAAATAAGATAATTTGGACTCCCGACTCGACTTAACACGACCTTAAAAGAAAACATCGAAAACATCGAACATTGAAACAATCGACAGTAAAATAATGAAATACAAGAATTTATTACTGTGCCCGTCATCAGTCTAGACTTAATAAAATGTAAAGATAAATATCTTTAAGTCGAAAGATTTAGCCCTCGGTTCTCGTTCCGTTGATTCAAATAAACGTTTGTAAAAGTGCACGTGGGTGATTTTTAAATCAAAATATTTGAGTTAAATAAATATGGAATTATAAAATAAAAATAATTTTATAATTTCGAATAAGTACCAACAATGATTAAAATAATGAAAACGAGTAAAATAATTACCAGGAAAATACGAGATCTCACAGTCTTCCCCCTAAAGGAACTCTGGTCCCTCAGAGTTTAAGTGGAGATGGAAGAAGAAGACGAGAACAGATGGGGATACTTAGTCTTGAACTGCTTTTCACTTTCCCAAGTGAACTCAGCACCCCGACGCGAATCCCAACGAACTTTAACGATAGGAATCCAACTACGTTTCAGCTTCTTGACTTGGCGATCCAGAATCTTTATTGGTTCTTCAATGAAGTACATTTTCTCGTCCACCCTTATTTCTTCTAACGGTATCTGAACATCTGATTCAGCTAGACATTTCTTAAGATTGGAAACGTGGAATACGTCGTGAACACAACTTAACTCCTGGGGTAACTTCAGTCGATAAGCTACCGAACCAATACGCTCGACGATCTCGAATGGTCCTACAAAACGTGGCGCAAGTTTTCCTCTTTTACCAAACCTCACAATACCCTTCCATGGAGATACTCGTAATAGCACACGGTCTCCGACTTGAAACTCAAGAGGTCTGCGTCTTTTGTCTGCGTAACTCTTCTGACGACTTCTAGCAGTTTTCAGTCTTTCCCTAATCTGTACAATCTTGTCGGTAGTTTCTAGAACTAATTTAGGCCCTATCAGTTGACTTTCACCTACTTCGTTCCATATCACTGGCGACCTGCACTTGCGTCCGTACAAAGCCTCGAATGGTGAACACTTGACACTTTTATGATAACTATTGTTATAGGAAAATTCGACCAAAGGTATATGAGTGTCCCAGCTACCACCAAAATCCATAACACATGCTCGCAGCATGTCTTCCAGAGTCTGAATAGTGCGTTCACTTTGTCCATCCGTTTCTGGGTGATATGCTGTACTTATTAATACTTGCGTACCCAACGCCTTTTGAAGTGCTTTCCAGAATTGAGATGCAAAACGACCATCCCTATCAGAAATGATCGTTATTGGCACTCCGTGCTTTGCAACAATCTCATTGATGTAGATTCGAGCCAATCTATCAGTTTTATAATCCTCACGGATAGGAAGGAAGTGAGCAGATTTGGTTAATCTGTCAACAATTACCCAAATTGCATCAAAACCACCACTGCTTCTAGGAAGCTTTGTGACTAAGTCCACTGTAATCTTTTCCCATTTCCATTCTGGGACTTCTGGTTGTTGTAAAAGACCTGAGGGTTTCTGATGTACTGCTTTAATCTTCAAACAAGTCAGACACTTGTTAACGTATTCTGCTATGTCCTTTTTCATACCTGGCCACCAGTAAATATCCCTTAAATCGTAGTACATCTTATCTGCACCAGGGTGAATCGAATATCTTGAAGCGTGAGCTTCGTCCATTATTACCTTTCTTAATCCTCCAACTAATGGAATCAATAATCATCCAACAAAGTAAATTGTTCCATCTTCTTTCCTTTCAAACTGAGCATCTAATCCTCGCAGCAATTCTGCTGGAGCCTTAAAGTCCTTTGCAGCTTCTTGTTGTGCTTCTAAAATCTTAGCCTTGAGACTAGATTTAATGGTTATGCTCATAGCACGCACTCTCCTAGGTTTAAGTCTTTCCTTTCGACTTAGGGCATCAACTACAACATTAGCCTTTCCTGGGTGATACTTAATTTCACATTCATAGTCGCTAAGAAGTTCTAACCAACGTCTTTGTCGCATGTTCAAGTCCTTTTGGTTAAAGATATACTGGAGACTCTTATGATCAGTGTATATCACACTCTTCGTCCCATAAAGATAATGTCTCCATATTTTCAAGGCAAATACTACTGCACCTAACTCCAAATCATGAGTAGTATAGTTCTATTCATGGGTTTTAAGTTGTCTGGAGGCATAAGCAATCACTTTTCCTCGCTGCATTAAGACACACCCGAAACCTTGGTGGGATGCATCACAATAAACAACAAAATCATCTGATCCGTCAGGAAGTGTTAACACTGGGGCATTACACAATTTGTCCTTTAATAAGCAAAAGGCTTGCTCTTGCTCTTCATTCCAAATGTATTCCTTGTTCTTTTGCGTAAGCAGGGTTAAAGGCTTAGCAATTTTGGAGAAGTTTTCGATGAATCTGCGATAATATCCGGCTAACCCAAGAAATGAACGGACCTCAGTAGGCGATTTAGGAGATTTCCAATTCTTAACTGCTTCAACTTTACTAGGATCCACGTGTATACCATCCTGATTTACCACGTGTCCTAAAAACTGAACCTCTTTCAACCAAAATTCACACTTAGAGAATTTGGCATACAACTTTTCTTTCTCCAGAAGACTTAAGATGGTTCTAAGATGATTTTCATGATCTTTTTCTGATTTCGAGTAAATGAGGATGTCGTCAATAAAGACTATGACAAACTTATCAAGGTAGGGTTTGCAAACACGGTTCATTAGATCCATAAAAACCACAGGAGCATTGGTAAGACCGAATGGCATAACGGTAAATTCAAAGTGACCATAACGGGTTCTAAATGCAGTTTTAGAGATGTCACTTTCATGCACTCTTAACTGATGATAACCTGAACGAAGATCTATCTTGGAAAAGCAGCACGCACCTTGCAATTGGTCAAATAAGTCGTCTATACGAGGGAGAGGGTAACGATTCTTGATTGTCAGCTTATTCAATTCCCTGTAGTTTATACACATTCTCATTGCACCATCCTTTTTCTTAACAAAGAGCACATGCGCTCCCCACGGCGAATGACTCGGTCTGATGAAACCTTTCTCTTGTAATTCCTTAAGTTGATTCGATAATTCATTCATCTCAGACGGGGCTAGACGATAAGGCGATTTGGCAACAGGCAGTGCACCCGGAATAAGATCGATATGAAATTCAACTTCACGCACAAGAGGTAATCCCGACAAGTCGTCTGGGAAAACTCTAGGAAATTCACAAACGATACGAATGTCATCAAGCTTTTTCTGATCAGCCTTGATAGAAAGAAGAGAATTCGGATTGTCATCCGGCTTCTCACCACGAAGTTCTAAGATTTTACCCGAAGAAAGAGGAATACGCAAGATTCGCTCAGAACAAACAATGACAGCGCGATGAGACGCTAACCAATCCATACCAACAATAACATCAAAACTATTCGATTAAAAACAAATGACCAAGCAAATCAAGGGTACAGCCACACAAGACTGTATTGGTACTAACAATCTTACCGTCTGCTAATTCTACTTCATAACTAGTTTCTAAAGCAGAAGGAGTAATATCAATGAAAGGAGTGAAAGCAGAAGACACGAAACTCTTCTCAGCACCAGAATCGAATAAAACACTAACATAGTGATCGTTAAGAATATACGTACCCGCGACCACCTGAGGATTCTGCTGAGCGTTATTTCCCACATGATACACTCTACCTCGAGCTCCATCGTTCTGCGGATCCTTAGCCTTTGGACACCTATTCTGATAATGACCTTTTTCACCACAGTTATAACACACCGGGTTGTAGTTTCCTTCCTTATGACCAGTCCTCTTACAAATTGCACACTTAGGAGGACACACACCAACATGATGCCAATTGCATTGCTCGCACTTAGGCAGAGTCCCAGTATAACCTCGTTTTCCAGTAGGAGTAGCAGGAGAAATAGGAGCAGCAAGAGTAACAGGAGCAGCAGGAACATCAGGAGTAGCTGCATACACGATTGCTGTCTTTTGTCTCTTGTTGGCTTGTCGGTTATTGTGCTTGTTGGGGTTTCTATTGTTGCCTCGGTTGTTGTTACGGTTATTGCCCTGATTGTTTCCTTTATTATCCTCCCATTTCCGTTTGTTATCAGGATCTAACTTAGCAGCTTTACCTTCTACAGACTGCTCGACCAATTCATGAGCCATGTTCACTGCTTCATGTAGGGAAGAGGGTTTTGATGAAGTAATGTGTCCTTTAATCCTTTCAGGAAAGCCCTTGACATACCTTTTGATTTTCTTCTTCTCATCTGGAACCAGTTCAGGACACATTAAGGCCAACTCATGAAACCTATTAGTGTAAGCTTCAATATCATCATTCTTCATTTGTAAGTTCCATAGCTCGTGTTCCATCCGAGCTATCTCAGTCTCAGGGCAGTACTCAGTAGTCATCATTGGGATTTGGTTTGCATTATCAAGACCTAAGGTTTTAATATTTCCATTCCACCAGGTAAGTGCTATACCTTCCAAAGTACTTGCAGCATAAATTACCTTATCCTCTTCAGCACATTTGCAAGTTCCAAATACTTGCTCCATCTTTTCAAACCAACGTGTCAAACCAACAACACCTTCGGTCCCTTTGAAGGAGTGGGGTTTTCCAGACATGAAGGTCTTGTGTGAACATCCTTTTGTGCTTGAAGAACCTTCAACTTTAGTTTGAGTCTCTCGGCTCTTTTCGTATTCAGCAACAGCTTTCTTTACCCTTTTTGCAATAACTCTCCCTATAGTAGCCCGGCGAGATCTCCTGGGTCCATCAGCTCTACGAATTCTGGTAGGCGGCATGTTTCTGTCAACAACACAATACAAAATTCAGTGTGAACTTGTATAAGTATGCTATTTCAAGATTCATGAAATTGGAGAAAATAGAATAAAAAGAGATTTTAGGTATGCATAAGTGATTGTCAACAAGGAATGCAACACTAAGGAGTGGAATATATATATAATATTAAGCAAGAGGGGATTTGGATGGAGGTAATACGTATCATAATGAAACCAATGTAATATTTCAAATGAAATCAAGGTATGAAATATTATAACAATAATTAAGGTAAACAGTAAGGATTAGAGAGTTACCCGCGCAGATATTGAACAACATTGGCAGAATCTGTGTTTGACACTTGTAAAGCATGAAATATCTTGATATTTAGTTATAGACCAAGTTCTGAAAATGACTCAGTTCTCTATAACCATCGCTCTGATACCAATCTGTGAGACCCCAGAATCTGACATGGAACAACTAGGCAACGAGGGGATCGCACGTCAAGGTACGAGTAACAATGAGTTATAAATGACACAAAAATGACGCAATAAAAGACATATATATATTACATCACAATTTATCAGAGTTTAGAAACTTCGGTCCCATAAGTTTTAAAACATAACAAAGTACCGTAACATCACAGTTTAAAGTTTTATGATAACAAAAGATCAGCGGAAGACTTTAACAACGTCATTTATAACAAAGCATAAACATATCACAACACAGATCTTTCCAAGCTGCCAACATCCTGCGGTACCTCGTCCAAGCCCATTAAGCAGTATTACCTGAGATTAAAACATGTAAAACCCGTCAACATAAAGTTGAGTGATATTCATAGGTTTAGAAAGCTAAGTAATGGAACACAATATACTTTGTAAAACAAGTAATGGGGGGGATGACCATGTACATTCTCCATAGTCATGGTATATTATTGCTATTTAGTTCATGAACCAAAGCTTAACTCAAAGTAAGTTCCTCTAGGGAGTATTTAGCCTAAATACTCAAGTAAAAACAAATATTAGTGCGTCAAGGTACTTGAGACGGGGATAGTCAATCCCGATGGATCCACCTACAACATTCGCGCTTAGTACTCGAAATTAACGATTCATGATCAGGAGAGGAAACTTAAAGCTAAAGACTAAAAGCAATAATATCAATGAAATCATCTGGCAGCATATAGTTGTGGATAGCATACAGTTTAAAAGATTGTGTTCCAACATGTTAATCTCACCCCGTGTTTTGAAACAATGAACAAGTAGCTAGAGGGGCTATGAACTCACATTAGCTATAAGGTGGAATCAACACGAAACTGGAGGGCTCAGTAGTAACAACGGAAAGTCAAGCAACGTTAAGTCATCCGAGACCTACGACAACAGGACGCGAAAGTTTAGAAGACACGAAATAAATGCTTATAAAAACACTTGAAATAAATGAGTACATAACTAAATTATGACACATAAGAAAAATCATGCAAGGGGTACTTCTAGACTCCATCTAAAAGTATACTTTTTTTAGATAATGTTTTCGATAAAAATTGCCGGCACATACCAAATGTACGGGCTGATTTACCTCGCTTAGACACGTCAAATGCTTATGGTACTAACTGAGAAGCTCATTAACATCTATAGAAAGACATATAAAAAGCTCGTCAAAAGTTTTTACTTCTAAGACTCACTGCCCGACACATCTTCGGGTTACAAAATCTAGACAGATTTATATTAATTTTTCATACAACCGTTTTAACTTATTTAAACGACTCCGTTTACAAAACCGACACTCGGGTTTTATAGTAAACTCGGCCTCTAAGGTAAACACCTAATTATCAGTAGGTTACACATTTCAAAACTTCAATTTAGAGTCCCCGAGATTCGATCCAAATATCGACAATAATTTTAGATTGTGTCGATACTCGTCTCCCGGTACACGAATAATCAAACTAACGCCATTTCCAACTCGTTTGGAGTTGGAAGCTCTAATTTATATCAAATCGAAGCTAAGAAAAATATCTACAACCCTATCTTATTTGTTTAATAATAAAACAAGATTAAGTTACCCAAAACCTTCCTAAACTTTCTGTCTAAAATTGTCACTTTAAAAATCATGTCAAATGATATTTTCAACAAAATCTAATCAATTTCCCACTCATAAAATCATCATAATATCATCTTTAAACATCCTAAACCCTTGCATGCATCAAAATCAAAATTTTAGGCTTTTAAACATAAAAACCATAGAATTTAAGCATGATCATGCTAAAAACAATGATCAAACACATAATCAACCATGAAATCATCAAAACTTCAAAAGTGGTTGCATGTGTACAAATTTTGTACCAAAAGATGCACCTATCAAAATTAGGAAGTGGTCTTTACTTAGTTTTGGATTGATCAAAATAGAAATTGATGATTTAAGGTGGCTATGGTGGTGTGGGTGGACGGTAGAAACAAGGGGGAGGGAGAGTGATGTGTTTTTTATTTATTTAAATGTTATGTGTGTTAGTGGAAGTAAATAAAGTGTTTACATATGGTGGTTGAGTGGAGGGACCATTGTTGAAATTTTTGAAACTTTAGGACCACAAAATAAATAGTTTAGTTAAAAAGTAGGAAATGACTATTAGTCAAATTCACAAATATTTACGGGGCTCGGGTTTCGTAAAAATACTTCTCAAAAGTTAAAACGCACTTGAAATAAGATAATTTGGACTCCCGACTCGACTTAACACGACCTTAAAAGAAAACATCGAAAACATCGAACATTGAAACAATCGACAGTAAAAATATGAAATACAAGAATTTATTATTGTTTCCGTCATCAGTCTAGACTTAATAAAATGTAAAGATAAATATCTTTAAGTTGAAAGATTTAGCCCTCGGTTCTCGTTCCGTTGATTCAAGTAAACGTTTGTAAAAATGCACGTGGGTGATTTTTAAATCAAAATATTTGATTTAACTAAATATGGAATTATAAAATAAAAATAATTTTATAATTTCGAATAAGTACCAACAATGATTAAAATAATGAAAACGAGTAAAATAATTACCAGGAAAATACGAGATCTCACAGGAGTGAGGTTCCAGATCAAAAACATGTGAGAGTGCTTCTTGTTTTGGGGCCCAAAACATATAAACACACACATGATGAATGGACGGTCATGATGTTTTTATATGAAGGGCCAGATCTCACTAGTTTCCAACAAAACAAAACGGACAACGTATAAACGGGGATAAGTGGCCAAACGTGAGTGAATTGGTTTTTTTTATTAGATATACAGTGAGGGTGAGAGGGTGAAAGTAGTGTGTGTGAGGAGGTATAATATAAAATATTTTGTGTGAGAGGGGAACTGTTCCTAGGAGAACGTGATTCCCCTTTTTTATTAAAGATAAAATGATACCAGATCACATTATTGCCTTTCAACAAAACCAGCCAATTAGGAATTTTGTTTTCCTTTTCATTATTTTTGAACTATATATTTAATTATTCTTTATTATATACTTTACATATAAACAAATAAAAAAATATAATATAAATAATCTTTTCATTTTCTCTTTCTTATTTTTCTTCAAACCATTCCTATACTTATATAAGATTCTAAACCCATTTACAAACCAAACGAGTCCTTACTTTGTATCAAGTTATATATCTTCCCCGATATCTTTATGCCTTATTTTGAGAAAATTCAAAAACATAAAAATGGGATATATAAGGAGTTGAGTTTTCTTATAACTTTTTTTTTACTTACAATTAAAAGGACTAATAATAACCATTCATTACTTAAAATTAAATTTTATGAAAAAAAGAACACGAAGAGACATTTTTGTCAAAATATCAAAAAATGTAAAAATTAACGAAAGAACTAAAATTGTAAATTTTTTGAACTAATTTTTATTAACAGTGATATTGATGTAGTGAAATCTTTGAAATCTTTGGACTTTTTAATCCATCTGCATGCTTTGTGAAATTTTTGTACTTTTTAGCAATTTTTTTTTAATTGAAGTTAATTTTTACTTTTAAATTAAACCAAAATGAATAGTGAGAATTTATTTTCCTGCTTGTGAAAAAAAAATTATATTTAAACTTTTGTCTATAATAACACGGAGTACGACGGAATGAAAATTGGAAGGAGAAAGATCCTCTCAAATTAGAATTAATTTGATAGGTAAAATTAGTCAATCACAATAAAGATAAATGCAAATGGGTCTTCTGAATTTCATTAAAAAAAAACTTTTATACATTTATCTTAATTCTTATTGGCCAACATGACTTTTCAAGTTGATTTCAACTTTAGAGGATTTGAGCCAAACTGGAAAAGTATCTGATATCGTGATAAAAAAAGAGGGAAGTGCAAAAATCATCCCTGTGATATGTCGAAAAATCGAATTACATACTTCGTTAGATTTTTTGACAACAGCCATCCCTCCGTTAGTGCGCGGGGCACAATACAACCTCATGGACTAACGATGCAAATGTTTTTTCGTTAAAAATTAACAAGGTTTAAGAGAGAGTATCCTTATCTTTTTCCTTTTCCAGATATGTATTGTGAACATTAATATAACTTGTTTAAAAAAATATATTTTCAAAAAAAAATTATTTAAAAGAAAAAACTATTTTCGAAAAAAAAGTTTTATTTTCAAAAAAAGTCTTATTTTCGAAAAATAAAGTTTTATTTTCGAAGAAAAAAGTTTTATTTTCGAAAAAAAAAGTTTTATTAAAAAAAAGTTTTATTTTCGAAAAAAAGGTTTTATTTTCAAAAAAAAAATATTTTCGAAATAACTTGTTTCGAGAAAAAAATTATTTTCGAAAAAAAGGTTTTATCTTTTTCGGAAAAAAATAAAGACATCTTTTTCGAAAAAAAAGTTTGTTTCGAAAACAAAAGTTAAACTTTTTTTAAATAACTTGTTTTGAAAAAAATAATTTTTAAAAAAATAATTTAATCTTTTTCGAAAAATAAAAAAAACACTTTTTTTCGAAAATTAAACTTTTTTTCGAAAATAATTTTTTTTTTTAAATAAAACTTTTTTTTCAAAAATATTTTTTTTTAAAATTAAACTTTTTTTCAAAAATCTTTTTTTTTTTGGAAAATAAAACTTTTTTTTTCCGAAAATAATTTTTTTTTCGAAACAAGTTATGATAAGGTTCACCATATATCCCTAGAAAAGGAAAAGGACAAAGATGCCCTCTTTTTAAACCTTGTTAATTCTTAACGAGAAAAACATTTTCACCGTTACTCCATGAGGGATGTATTGTGTCCCGCGCACTAACGGAGGGATGACTGTTGTCCAGAAAACTAACGAATAATATAACAATTTTTCGACATAGCACGGGAATGATTTTTGCACCTCTCTAAAAAAAATTATAACAACTAAAAAAAATTATAACAAGTGCATGTGTGTATACTGTAAGTGATGTTACCATCAAGAAAAGTATAAAAGACAAAAGAAGTGGGTAAAAAATAAAAGTTGATTTGAAATGCAGGGGCTAGATATGGACATATGGATAAAGGTAAGTTCCGTGCAGCGTGCACGCCTTTGGGCCGACAACAGACACCGTCTCAGCACCGTCACCCAAAACTCAATGCAATAACATTGCCTAAATTCCCTCCCACCCACGTGTCAATTATTTTACCTTTTATTTTGTTTTCGTGCTAGTTTCAAAATTATGAAAATTTAAACATGAAAACCGTCGTATGTTTTATGTTTAACATCATCTAAACGACCCAATATGTTTGTAACAAAAGTTATCCATTAATCGGGTTAGTGGTGTCTGGGATTGCGTTTGCAATCAAATTATATATTTATTTTATTTTGAAAATAAATATAAGTTAAACTGAGTATTTGGATAATAAATGAAAATAAATGATTATTTACGTTTAAAATCTTTCAAAATACAGTTTTGAAAAAGTTAGTGGGAAAATACTTATTTCATTTTTAAAATGGAGTTTTGAAAAAGTAAGCTTTTAAAATAGAGTTTATTATCAAATAATCAAATTTATAAACACTCAAAAACTGATTATCTGATTATTGCGATTTTGAACTAGATAATGAAATCCAAATACTATTTTTCAAAATGAAGTTTTCAAAATAATGATTATCTAATTATTTATTTTAAATAAACAATCTCAAAAACCCCTAGTAAAAAAAAAAAGGTTTTTATTTGCTAGTAATATACGTAGTATGTTTGGCACCGCTAACGATATTAGAGATTTATTTTGTGTAAGAAAAATATTTAAAAAAAAATTAGAACCTTTTTTTTGGCTCTTTGAAATTAAAAAAAAATAAGATTATTTACGAGAAATGAGAATTTAAGTCATTTTGGTCTCAAAATCTTCTTTTCACTTTTAGATAATCTTTTTTTCTTATTTTCTTTTCTCTTCTCTTTTTTAATTTTTATTTCTTTTATTTTCTAACAAATACTAACTCGAGAACATAGCATAATAAGATCTATAACAGATTGTTAGAGCGGATTATTAAAGTATGTTGGTGAAGCAGGGGTTGTAGATTATTTTAAACGTTAGTTCAAAAAAACATTTTATTAATAGCTTACTTTATTTTTTACATGATATTACAAGTTATGTTCAACTAAACGAGATACGTAATTTTCTCTAAATATCAATTGAATTGATTATGAGTTGTAATTTGTCTGTGATGATGATTTGTACGTTTGTTTTTGTTTTGTAACTTAGTTGGTGGACTCATTGGTGTGTCCGAAAACATTTCTCAATAATACAACTAGGACCATTGAAGCGATTAATCAAAATATATAATTATTTATTAATAGTAACTTAAGCGATCGATTTGAAATCGAGAGGTATAGTTTCACCATTGGTTAACAATGATACCGACCCTCATGTCAAATCGTGGAGTGGTTGGATTCGCCATTGTGATCGGGTATGTGATAACAAGAGTTAACCAACGAAAAATAGAGAGAAAAAGTAGGGCGAAAGCAAAAAATGAAAACAAACGGCATGTGATGTCTTGTTACGAGGAAGACTGTTTATGATGGTGTGAGTAAAAAGGTTTTTTTAAAAGAATAAATTTTGGAAACCACATTATTTATCACATGTTTTCAAGTAAACTTGAATCCATAACTTATATGTTGATGGACCACATCACCAGGTCTAGGTCAAAAGACATTTGATTGTGTGAGTAAAAATGTTATCACACTAGATGAAGACGAAGTATTTCATGTGGATCTCATTAAAAAAAAGTGCAATTTAAAAGACATACCTTAGTATATTTTTCAGCTCAACTAAATTCGTAGGTTCGAACTTTGTTGATTGTATATTCCCGTTTCCCGTTAGTTGCTTTTTAATATAGGTAAAAGTTATATAATATCATTATATTTATTCAAATGTATCGACTTTATAAGCTAACTAATTATTACATGTGACTTTAAACAATAAATTTTTAAATTTGTTCCGTTTTCACTAATATAGTGACTTGTAACTAACACGTTAGCACGGTATTATCCACGTATTTATTTTGTACATTAATATTGTAAAGTTAATTATTTAAATTAAGGGTAAAAGTTATACAATATCATCATATTTATTCAAATGTACTGACTTTAAACATTTACTAATTTATGAGCGTGTAGATTAGTAGTCCACTGTAGATTTTATTAGTGACATTAATTATTAAGTTAAATTAATTAATGACGTGGAAATGTAGCCGGTAATATTGGTACAAAACAAATAAGTTCATTAATAAAGTCACGCAATAAATTAGTAAGTGTTTAAAGTCGATACATTTAATTAAGTAAGATAATATTGTATAACTTTTACTTTTCTAATATATATAAAACTTATACAAATCTAAAGCTATTTTTGGTAAAACTAGTTGTATGCTCTTAACTATAAGTTGTAAGCTGTTTACTAAAAAATTGTTAACGTGAGCTATAAAATGTATTTTTTTTAATAAAGTGTTAGGTATATTAGTTGTTGACTGTAAAATTATAATGTAAAAGACTTAGAAAGACATATTTAAATAAATTATAATATGGTTAGAGGATATATCAGTAATTTACAACTTTAGTAACTCTTGATAATTTAAAAAGTTTTGTGAATAAGTTTTTTATTTAAAAGTTACTTGTTTAAAATAAAAAACTAACAGTTATAAAAAATTATTGTGTTAAACAAAACTATTAAATTATTCTTTTAACTAAAAAGGTAAGAGTTTTAAAAAAGATTCAAAACAATTCTTACCAAACATAGCCTAAGAGCATTAGGAATCATCACTCCAAGTGATAGTTTTTTTGGTGCCACGTCAGCGAAACTCACACATACTTTCACTTTGAAAAAACAAGGGAGTCATCACTCCCTAAACAAACTTAATTATTTAATAATAGTATACGTTACGAATACTTAATAGAAAAACATGCTCGTACACTAAAAAAACCAAACGAAAAAAACTTAAACAAAAAAAGCACAAGTACCCTGGGGCCCAACATAAGATACGATCCAACAATCAGTTGTATAAATAACATTACCCCTTTTTGTTAACCTAAAAACAAACTCTTCTTCTTCTTTGTGCACCACCACCACCACCCGCCACCACCACCCCTTCTACCGCCATCAACATCCACCACCACCACCACCACCACTTCTTGGCCACCAAAACACAACACAAAACAAAAAAAGGGCTGGTTACACGTTTTTATACCTTGGTGGTTGAACGAAAAGTTTTTTAAAAAAAAAACAACCCACCCACGCCCGTGAGTTGGCCAACGCCGCGGACTCGCGCCGTGGCTTTTGGTCGATCGGGAAGTGATAACGCGAGTCGCGCCGGGGGTTTGGCACCCCACGGCGCCATGACTCCTAGCCCTCTAAGGCTTGTTAGAGTGGTGAGCCAAAAACTCACCTCCATCTCAGCGTCACATTAGTTTTCTCTCTCCACTCGCCCAACCCACTTTTACAACCTTATTGGCGGTGAGAAACTCACCGCCACGTTATACCATATATTTTTTTTCTCCTTAATTCTTTTAATTCGTAAACTAAAAATATAAACGTAAACACTTTTATTAGAAAATTAAAAACGATACAACAAAAAATAAAAACGAAAATAAAGTTCACCGAAAATTAAAAAACAATACATAATTAAATAATACCTAAAATGGCAAATTATATTTCGCCTTAATTTGAGCTCGTTGCCAATCCACAGCAGCCCGTGCAGCCCTAGTCAAATGTTTGTAGTCATGCACATAAAAATTGATATCCTCATTTTGTTGTTTGGTTTTGCAATTTTCAATATTTTTCACGAAGTGACATCTCTCTTTCTTTTATCGCTAGGAAAGCTTGTCGTTCTTCTTTCTGCAATCCGATGGCACGCTCAGTTTGCATCCCCAACTTGGATACCATCAACTTAGCCAAAGAATCATCGTTTGTGCTGCTAGAAGATATCAATCATTTTCTTTTTCTCGCTCTGTCTCTCCCCATTGGTTGGGAAAGTTCCTCCACTTCTTCGTCATCGTCATCAGGAACTGTCCGATTAATACTAGTATCCCAAACTCTGCATTTAACGAACCAGACCCGGAAGACTTGTATCTTTTAGCCTTCGCTGCTTGCCTTGCTAAGAAAGCTAGGATTTCAACATCCCTCCATTTTAGGCTATCTTTCAAAATCTCCTAACAATGACGAAATTTGAACTTAGTACCAACTTTAACTTCAGTGTTAAGAAGGGCCTTGTAAGTGTAATCTTCATCTCCGACTCCACTTTCTACCGCCCTACACATAACATTATTGTACACTCCCGAGAAATGAACTGCTGATGGACGAATCGACTTTCATTTCCCGTTAATAAATTCGTACGTTCGTTTACCCTGCACACCGGTTTTGCTCTCAAAGTAATCTAAGATTTCAGTCCAAAAGCCGTCTTCAATCATGTTGTTTCCGATTTCATTGCTCTAGGAAATAAACACCCACGCTTTACACAAAGCAATTTCTTCTCCGTTGGTCCATGGAAACTGACGGGGAGCATCGGCGTCAGCAAGCAACTTCTTTTGGCGGGATCTATTCGGCTTCGATTTCGGCTTTGGACGTGGGGCAGGAGCCTCGTCAAAGTTTTCTTGAAATGAACCGGTTTGTTGGAAAGATTCGGTTTGTTGAAAAAAACCCGAGTATTCAGGTGTGTACAACTATTCGTTTGGAAATGGATTTACGGGAGACGTGGCCGGTTGTGACGAAGAACCGCCACCAACGTCAGGGTTCGTAAACGGAAAGGAGACCGGGTCCGCTACCATTTCGTGAAACGCGTTTGTTGAGTACTGAGTAAAATGGAACGGGTTTGGTTGGGTTTAACGATAACCTTGTTGTTGATACATATCCGGTGCCAGATTACGGTACGATGGGTTTTGATAAGTGTTGTGCGCATAGAATACTTGTGGACGCAAAAGGTTCACGTTAGAAGATGGGTTCTCAAGATTAAACGTTCCATCGGGTGTTGCCGGGGAGTTTGGGTTGCGGGTTCGTTGACGACGTCTTGTGTTTTGAGGTGTTCTTTGAGACATGATTTGAAGGAAATGAAAGAATAATAAATGTTTGATAATTGAATGTGTGAGGAAAAATGATAAGTAGAGGTATGAATTTATAAGAAAAGTTTTAAATTAATTTTTTTTTTTTTAAATTTGACCGTTAAACGGTCGGATGGGATAGAAGAAACAAACTCACCGTGGTGAACATTTGACAACAACGAGTATATATTAGCCAAAACTTACGTGTGAATTTTTAGTATGAAAAAGCAACTCGCGCGTGAGTTTGTCATTCACCTAAGAGCGAACGGTGTGGCAAAGAGGCAGGCTCGCCGTGCCTAGGTGGCACGCTCGCCGCCTCTCGCCGCCCTTCGCCGTTACACCGACCCCCCCCCCCCCCTCGCCGGTTGTCAAATGTCACAAAGTGACATTGCTCGTTGGAAAATAAAGTGGGGCCCACTTTTTTATTACCGTTTTCTAACGGCTAAATTTTTTTTAAAAAAAAAAAAATATTTTTTTTTATTTTTAAACCCTATATAAACTCATTACCTTATACATTTTTAAACACACAAAATACATTCTACAATCAAAAAAACACTCCAAAAATCACAAAAAAAATGTCAAACCTCCCAAACGATTACCTCAACTACGCTAACATCCTCAACCACGGCACGGATCCGAATCAATCGTCGTCTTCTTCTCCCGTGACGCAATCCGGCCAAGGATCCGGCCAAGGTTCCGGTCAAAACTATTCGCAACAATACTTTCCACCATTAACACCCCACCAAATTTATCAACAACAACTAGCGTTTCACCAAAATCAATATTCACCACCTCAATATCCATATCCACCATCTCAATATCCATATCCACCATCTCAATATCCACCATCTCAAAATGTCCCCGAAACTCAATTCAAAGTACCACAATCTCAACCGCCACAACGAAAGCAAAAAAATACCGTTCGTGGCAGAGGGAAACGACAGGCAAAAAAAAAATGTTGCGGTTGATTTGTCCGCAGACGAGGACGACATCGATGATGTAGATGAAGTTGAATTTTCGGCACCCCTACGGTGGTCACCTGATGAGGAAAAAATACTGGCCGAGGTTTGGGTCGCCGCTTCCGAAGACAAAGAACGCGGGAATGATCAAACTGAAGAGTTTTTTTGGAACACGATTTTGGAAGATTTCAACCGGCGTAACTCAATCAAGCGTACGAAGAATATGCTGACCGGGAAATGGAGTCGTTCGCACCCCGATGTTCAAAAGTTTCACGCTATCTTCAAAAGCCTTAAAAAGGCTAGCGGTGAAAACGACGACGACGTGCTTGAAGCTGCACGACGTGAATTCGCGGCTTGTAACGAACGCCGAAAATTTACGCTTGAACATATGTGGAGGGTGCTTAGAAACTTCTCAAAATGGAACGCACCCGAGGGTCTTGACCAAATTGATCATAGCAACGTATTTGCTCCAGATGCTAAGCGTCGACCACCCGGCAAACAGAGACCCGCCAAGAAGACACGATCAGAAACAACTGAGAGCAGCACGGGTAGTGGATCGACCACTTCGAAGGAAGACATAAACGATGCTTTACTCCGCAAATTAAACGCGGGTAAAGAGCTGTACGATTCGAGGAAAGCTAAAGCCGATGCCGAGAAGGCTAAAGTGGATGCCGATATGGAGTTTAAAGAGCTGGAGTTTCTCTCCATTCGGACCGACGATTTGCCAGAACCTCAAAAGTCGGTTATCATGAGGAAACAACTACAAATCGCGGCAAAATATCAACTCTAGGATGTTTTTTTTTGTATTGTTTTTTTTTTCGTATTGTCTTTTTTTTTCCGTATTTTTATATTCGTAGCGTAATTTTATTTCTTGTATTTGTATTTTATTTTTTAGTATTTTATAATTTTTAATTTTATGAAATGAATTTTTATTTTGTGTGAAAATTGAAAAATTAAATAAAATGGTGAGTGGTGGGACCCAAGTGAAGAGGAGAGAGACTAGTTGTGATAAAGGGGGTGTTTTTGGAGAAGAGGAGAGAGATTAGTTGGTATGACGTGGCGCTGATATGGCGCAATGAAGAGGTGTTTACCTCTTTGTGATACCTTTCCCTCTAACAAACTCACTGCCACTCGAAGCAGCCTAACGGTGTGTTCTCGAGTTCATTCATTAAAGAAAAGGAAATGAAAGGGAAGTAAAGTGTTTCACCCCAATATTGGGAGGAAACACTTTACTTCCAAATTCACCCAAATAACACTATATTTTACTTCCATTTCCTTTTCTTTTCCTTAATGAAAGACTTGAGAACACAACTTCTTTTTAGTTTACTTCCATTTCATTTTTTTTCCTTTAATGAAAGATTTCGAGAACACAGCGTAAGAGTTAAAGCCACAGAACCAACCAATAAAGTTAGTTCATTAACCAAAGCTACATAAACATGATTTTGATTGTATGCTTAATCATCATTAACTTTTCAAATCAATATAATCACGAAAAGTGGGTTGTTAGAGCATTATTGTTATTAGCATTTCCATTTCTCAATGGCTCTACTTGAAGATTTTTGTTCTTTACTGTTTGACATTTTATTCTAAATTATTATACTGGAAAAACAAAATACCAATAATAATTACTGTAACTTCTTCCACATCAGCACCTCGGGTCACATGTGAAGTAGTAGTAGTAGTAAATTTTTGAAAAGCCTCACGTTTGAAATTTCAACCAATTCCAACGGTCTGATCTATAAATATTTGTCCTTCACTATTGACTGTTAAATTTAACTAGAGTACAATTAACTAACAACTGTTGTCAACTAGTACTACCAACCAATTTCAACTACGGTGTGCCCCTAAACTTTTAACTAGTTGTCATATTCCCTGGTCCTTAAGGCCTCGTTTGATTCGTGGTAATACGACGTAATTAGATATAATTATAATTCAATTACATTACATGGTATGTTTGGTTCATATAAGTAAGAGAATTATAATTTACTTTACATTATGAAGTTGTTTTGTTTTTGTTTTTAATTGTAATTCAGACATTACATTCATCCATTTAGGAAATTCATATTACATAATAAGTTGGATGAAAAGTTTTGAATTACGTTGTAATTTAGTATTTTTATACTTTAAAACACAGTATTTATAAATAATAAATATAATAATAAAAATGATATAATAATAAAAAATAAAAAATAATAATTAAAGATTATTATTAAATTTTTTTATTATTATTAAAATTAAAATTATTATTTATTAATAAAATAGTTATTACTATATTAATAAAATATTTATATCATAGCTTTAATAAAACAATTATTATATTAATAAAATAATAATAAAATAATAAGATTAATATAAAACTATTAAAAAATTTAAACATAAAATTATTGAAAAAATATTTATTATAATATATATAATATTAAATAAATAAATTATTATTTATTAATATAATGATTAGTAAAAATTAAATATAAATAAAAAATTATCATTAAAATTGTTACTATTAAATATATTTTTATTATTAATATATTAATATAATAGTTATTAACAAAATAACTAATATAAAAAATATTAAATATTATTTTTATTATTATAAATTAATTATTGTAAAAAACAATAAAAAATAATATAATAAATATTATTTTTATTATTATTCTTACTATTATACTATTTGCATATTACTAATACTTATTATTTATTATTTACTATTATTATTATTATTTATTATTTATTATTATTTGTCATCTTTATTATTTTATTATTATTTATATTTAATCATAATATTAAATATTATTATAATAAATTTTTATTTATTGTTATTATTATTCTGTTATTTATTATTAGTGTTATTATTATTATTATTTATAATTATTATTATTATTATTATTATCATATATTTTTTTATTTTTATTATTAATATTTTAATTTTATTTATTTTTTTACTATTATTTTTTTTATATAAATATTAGTATTCTAAGTTTTTTTAAAAAAAATTGAATTATATTACATTGGTAATCAACCAAACAAGTTATTAGAATATATCAATAACAATTTCAATACATTACAATTACAACAAATTAAATCTCTTTCAATTATATTTATTCAAATTATAATTCTCTTCACCAATTACAATTTCTTTCAAAACATATTATGAACCAAACGCCCCCTTAGTAAGTACAAACTTACATACTTAAAATTTTAGTTTATCTTAAAATCTTAAAATCATACTAGGAGTTAAAACTTAAAATCAATGTTTTAAAATTCGAATTGACCCGGTTGATTGAATCATAACCCGATCGAATAATCAGATGCCGGTTTTAACAAAAAAAAAACCGATTAAATCGTTGATTAAACCGGTTGGACCGTGACCCCGTGGTCATTTAAGAAACCGGGTTTTAAAACATCGCTTAAAATCACAATGAAACTAAGCTCACAATCACCTGATAACTAAACCTACAATGCAGTGATTTGTACTACTCATCTTTAATGTTAAATCTTGATAAGGTCGATTTGATTTAGACACAGGAGCTTTTCAAACAGTGAGTAAAATTATAATTTTTAAACGACAATTTTTTTTAATATATTTTTATTTCATTTATTTTAAAATATATTTTTCTTTGAACCTACAAACCTCTAAATTAATGAGAAACTTATATTACTCTAGATCAAAGATCGATTGGTTTACGAAAATATAAAAAACATATTTTATTTGTACTATGTCGCTATCTCTATTTTATTTGACATAAATTTGTTCAAGATTAAGAAGATTTGAGTTGTAAATAACGAATCTTTAATATTTACTTTGAAAATTTTAAATTAATTTGGACATACCGAAAAAAAAAATTAAGACGAAAAAAATCATGCCGGAACCTTTCTGCCTCTACTAATGTCATGATATTTCATGAAAATTTGAAATTTGAATTTTAATAATCCAAACAGAGTAACTACAATTACCTTTATTGTTCATTAATGGGCATGGGCAATGTCCAATTGTCCATAAGTCAAATGCAAGTTTAAAGTAAATTATGTACATCACAGTACAATAAGGACTACAAACAACAACTTAACAAAACACAAGGGTGTCTTTGACCTTTTCACTTGTAGTACATTTTATAAAATTTATTTTCTCCCCTATAAAAATCACACAAACCATTATAACATCTTGTCCCAAAAAGTAAATTGTGCATTAAAGCTTGTACATTAAACTAAATATAGTAAACTATGACTGATTATTCTACACAGTTGTAAACTCATAAAGTGAATCTTGGAGGTTGAGTCTGTCTGACATTTTTGAGAAGAAAGAAAGAATGAAGCATTTTGGATAATATTTGAATGCAAATTTGTCCTTCTCAAGAAAATTTTCACTGGTAAATTTTCATGATTTTTAATTTTAACATCATTTTTAGCTTAAGTTACTGCATGATTATTTACTGTTATTGTTCTTGTTAGTTACCCTTTTTGTGTCATGAAAATTTACCGTTGGAATTTATGTTTTTTACAGTAACTTTTTTTTTTGGGTGGGTGTTCTTAATTTTGCTTAAAGGTTTAACCTTGATAATTGGAAATGATTTTTAAGGTTAAATCCTTGTTGGGTTTTGTTAACATTTATGAAATTTGATGATTTGGGGAAAATATTTCAATCTTTGTTGAGTAGTTGAATTTTTTAGTTGAAGTCAACATTTTTCTTTAATCTTTGTTTTTTTTTTTAATTTGTGGTGCAACTTGTTGCCCGTTTGTCCTCTACTTTCAGGCTTTCATCTCATGTAAATTAAGGGTGCGTTTGGTATCAAGGGTTAAGGGGTTTTAGGATGATAGGCCCATTGAATCCTTTGTTTGTTTTCTTTTTGAAAACTCTGACACAAGGTTTTTATCCCAAAATGTTTAAAAAAGTAAAACCATGCCCATTAGCTGGGTTTGTCTAAAATCAACCAATAAATTTTTTTTTTTATATTAATCAACTTTTATGGACCACATATTTTACTATTATATCTATTTCAAATATTATTTTCAATTTTAATTTTTATTATAAAATAAATTAAATAAATATATTTTCTCTCTCTAAAACATATATCAAATCCAAATCTTACCTAATCCTAAACCTTTCACTTTATAAACCCACACCTAAAGTAAAACCCGACTTCAAACCAAACGGACCTTAGAGAAACTAGTTATAAAATAAAATAAAATTGTGGAATATAGTGTTGATAAGGTCAAATCAATGATATTTGTCAAAATTTTAAAAATGATTGTGGAATCATTGTGTATCCTGTCAAATATTGAGAATTTACTTATTCAAGGTTCAAAAGATCAAATCTTTGGTAGGTATTTGTATCAAAAATCTTTATCAAGTTTAGTATATAAATCTTTGATAGTACTATGTGAAGTAGGAAAACTGTCTTTTTGAAGCATAGTCTTGGTATTGCTTTTTTACAAAGCAAGAATAATATTCTTCATTAATTTGATTGCACCTTAAACTTTGGTGTTCTTAGAATTTACTTGTTCAATCCTAGATTGTGCTTTCGTGATTGGGATTTTTTATGAGTGAAGTTAATGTTTGTTAGTAGGTACTTTCTCAAATGTTTATTACTACAATTACTATTTAGGATTGTTTAATAACTTAGTACACGATTGCAACTCGCAAGCTAGATGATTAATTGTCTCATGCTTGCTTTACAGATGCAATGGCTTTGAGTGGATTTTGAATATTTCAAATGATTGCACGAAGCCAACCAGTTTGAGTGGATTTTGAGCATTTCAAATGATTGCACGAAGCCACCCATTTTGAGTGGTTTGAGCATTCCAAATGATTGCAAGAAACTGACTCATCAAGGTATGATATAGGTCGAGTATTTAAACTTCTTTTTGTGGGTCTGATTATTTGACATGGCCATATGGGTATGATTTATGAATGAAATAATAGTTATGGACCCATATGATGTAAAGATTAGATTAGAATTTGGAATTAAGCTTTATTTTCAAAAGACAAGTTGATAGTTTGGTGACATTTCAATTCTGTAAAATACTTGTATGCTAGTGAAGGTAGATAGAGATCTCTCCTTACTTCTTCTCACTTCAAAGCAAAGTCTCCCTTCGATTTCTTTGTGTTCAATTAATTGCGGAGTAACTAGGAAACAAATTCAAAGTTTGATTTAGAACATTCAAATATGATATTTACTGCTTTGAAACTTAACATTAGTCTAAATTTCTGGATAATGTTCTAGATGTAATAGCCCTTTTGATTTTGTTTCACATAAAGTTTAAAGTTCATAGGAAAATGTCGTTTTCTATATCAAAAAAATGAAAACTTTTTAGATAAATGCCTTAAATGGGCGGCTATCTCTTAGCCCTGGAAAGTTCTTCCTTTCACTTTCATCATCTTTACACTACAAAAATGTTTATAAAGAACAAAACATTATGGATGCACATTTGTGTGTAGGATCATAAATGTGTATATAATTTATGTGTATCATTATCAATCGATGCTCGTTACACTCATGTGGGGTATGAATTTTCTTTGTAATTGCTTTGTCGCTCTTATTCTAAGTAAAGAAATTGCATATATGATCATACAAGATTCTTCAAATTTTAAAATGCATGTCCCTTTTTCTTTATTTATTCTTGTAAAATACTTAATTATTTGATAATTAAAGTTGGGTGACCCAAACTTTTCTTATATTAATGGAAAAGTTTTGATTTTTTTCTATTTGTAATCCTGTTTTTGATCACTTAACTTGAACATGTTGGTTTCTCAAAGCTTTAAGAATCAAATTTGATATTGGTTTCTTTAAATTTCTTAATCTCGGTCCCTTTTTTCATCATTTGTTTCATCAACTGCGTGTTATTATTTGATAATGCAAATTTAACGCCTTTTACAATATAAAAGGTTCGACTTTTATCTTATATTCACACTTAACCACATATACATCAACTTTGAGCTCTTTGATTTTTGTAGATAAAAACCTCAAAAATACTGACTTTTATATTTGTTTGGATTCTCTGCAGATTAGTTAGACTTGTCTGACTTCGTTTTAGCTATGGAGTGCGGTGACAACATGAAAAAGCCGATAGCAGACTTTAGATTAGCCGAAGAGTGGCTTTCATATGCCAAAGATCTTGTTCCAGTAGCATTGGAGAAAGCCCGAGAGGTTAAAGAATTTCCAGGAAGGTGGAAAATGATCATATCTCGATTAGAGCAAATCCCGTCGCGTTTATCAGATTTGTCGAGTCATCCATGCTTCTCAAAAAACACGCTATGCAACGAACAGTTAGAAGCAATCTCTAGAACTTTAAATGAAGCAATCGAACTTGCAGAAGTCTGTTCAAAGGGAAAGTATGATGGAAAGCTTCAAATGCAAAGCAATCTTGATTCGTTATCCGGGAAACTAGACTTGAATCTAAAAGATTGTGGGCTTCTGATTAAAACGGGAGTTCTTGGTGAGGTCACTATGTCGTCATCGGATGTTGAAGGTACAAGTCATCAAAGCGGCGATATTCGGGAATTACTTGCAAGGCTGCAGATCGGTCATTTAGAATCTAAGCATAAAGCTCTTGACAGCCTTGTTAATGTAATGAAAGAAGATGAGAAGACGGTTTTATCCCTTGTGGGTCGTAGCAATATCGGGGCTTTAGTACAACTCCTCACCGCCACGTCACCAAGAATCCGGGAAAAAACAGTCACCTTGATCTGTTCATTGGCAGAATCCGGTGGTTGCGAGAGTTGGCTTGTTTCAGAAGGTGTTCTGCCACCGTTGATCAGATTGCTCGAGTCAGGTAGCTCGATTGGTAGAGAAAAATCCGCAATCGCCCTTCAAAGATTGTCGATGTCAGAAGAAACGGCAAGGTCAATAGTGGGACACGGTGGGGTCCCACCTCTAATTGAGATCTGTCACACCGGTGATTCAGTTTCTCAAGCTTCAGCCGCTTGTACCTTAAAAAACTTATCGGTAATCCCTGAACTCCGTCACACCCTAGCCGAAGAAGGGATTGTAAAAATAATGATCGGTGTACTCGATAGCGGAATTTTATTGGGTGCAAAGGAATATGCTGCAGAATGTTTACGGAATCTCACTGCTAGTAATGACGATCTTAAACGGGCGGTGATCACCGATGGTGGGGTCCATAGTCTGTTATCTTATCTCGATGGCCCGTTGCCTCAAGAACCCGCAGTTGCAGCCTTGCGGAATTTGGTGGGGTTAGTCTCGGTGGAATCATTGATTTCGGCAGGACTTCTTCCAAGACTAGTACATGTATTAAAATCAGGCTCACTCGGGGCACAAAGGGCTGCAGCATCATGCATATGCCGTATATGCAACACAATAGAAGTGAAAAAACTGGTGGGTGAAAGTGGGTGTATGCCGTTGCTAATAAGTCTACTTGAGGCAAAATCAAATGGCGTTCGTGAGGTCGCAGCTCAGGCCGTCGCAAGCCTAATGTCACATCAGCATAACCGCAGGGAGGTTAAAAAGGATGAAAAAAGTGTCCCCAACTTGGTTCAGTTGCTTGATCCTAGTCCACAAAATACAGCTAAAAAATACGCCGTTTCTTGTCTGAGTTTGTTATCATCAAGTAAAAGGTGTAGGAAACTTATGGTTTCGTACGGGGCAATCGGGTATCTCAAGAAACTAACCGAGTCTGAGATAGCCGGTTCGGCTAAGTTGCTAGAGAAGTTAGAAAGGGGGAAACTAAGAAATTTGTTTGGGAAAAAGTAGTGTTTCATTACCTTGTATGAAACAGTAGTAGTTGAATCATATGTATGAATCGAATGAATTAACTTTGGGATGTTCTTGTAAACTTTCTACACAAATAAATAAAATGTTAATTATGTATTTTTTGTATTTTGTTGGGTCATTCGGTCAATTTTGTTAGGTCATGACCAAATGACCATAATAAGACGCCGCGATTACCAGACATACCTCACAAAAACAATTTAATAAATAAAAACTCGCACACAACACTCACAAACAACTCGGCCGTCCTAGTGACTGGATCTCCCAGTTTTTCATTAGACGACGCGTCTAGTTTGCTTGTCGCAGTGGAGGACGAGTTTTGGGTGACGACCGACCACAAAATCGACAACTTATTAAAATGCAAGTTGACAACTGATTAAAGTGTAAGGGTAAGAAAGGTAAATACTTTTCTTTTATATTTTCTGCTTTGGATATTTTTGGTTGTGTTTGACAGGTTTAGTAAAGGTGGAGGGGCAAATATAGCAAGTGGATGAAACTCACGTCAACCCTAGTCAAGCTTGTATATATTCACCTCATTCTTGTTTACTTCGCCATTAATTCAGTCTGTTTCATTTCTTGTTTTCATCTCTCACTTGTTCCACCATTGTTACTTTGAGCGATCTTGTTGGTTTTGTATATGTATATTGATCTTGATTTGTAAGATCAATCATACGTTTAGTTTCTTTTCTTTCTGAGTTGTAAGTACGATCACAAAGCTAGGTATCACATTTGAAGTGATAGCCTAACGCAGTTATAGAAAAATAAAGGGGAGGTTGGTTGATTAAATCGTTTTCTTGAGTTTGTTTTATAAATCGGATATGGTATCAGAGCCTTTGGTTCTTGATATCTGAGTTTTAAACCATTTTTATTAAAGATCTTGATTAATCTTGTGGTTAATCGTGTGCTAATTGTGGTTAATTACAAGTTTTTGATCAATTAATTTTTTTAGGGTTTTAAAATTTGGGGGTTTTCTGATTCTTGGTGTTCTGTGGTAATTAATTGGGTTCTTTATTGATTAATTGAGCTTAATTGTATCTCTGGTAAGGTTAATTGAAGAAACCCTAAATTTCAGAAATTAGGGTTTCATTCAATTTTTGGGTATTTGTTATCTTTTGTTGGTTATTTGTTATAACTAACATATTTCAGGTTGTTATTCCGCTGTGCTTGTTGGTTGTGGTGAGATGTTCTTGATCTCATTGATTCTTGGCTATTTTTGCTGGTAGCTGCGCGTGTTGTAACACCTCTCTTGCTCTCTCTTGTGTTTTATTTTTTGTTTAGAGGGGTTTTAGTTGACGAAGGGATTAGGTAGTCTTGGTGGATTGATTCAGTTTTCATTTGTGCTATTTGGTAGTTGTTTGTAGAGGAGGTACAAGGGGTTCTTTGTTTCTCTTGTGTGATATTTGTGTGGTTTCATCATGACTGATCCAAAGAAAGATGGTTGATAGGTGTGAAAACACCCATCTTTTCTACCACTTAATTACAATAATAACCGGACCAAAACGTGTATTTTATGTCTTTTATGTCGGAATTATGCGTGGTTTGTGTTTTTGTTGTGATTTAGGACGAAAAGGTGAAAAGTGGAGAAAACACGGGAATTCACGGGTATTTACGGACTTTTATTGAAGAAAAGGATGAAAGACGAAGTCAAGAAGTCAAAAGTGGATAAAGAACGGAAGTCCAAGACCAATTCTGAAGAATTATCGAAGAAAAAGTCAAAAGACGGAAGTTTACTTAAAGCCGAGGAACTCAAGTCTTATTTATCGAAGAATTAAAAGACGAGTCCAAAGAAATCCCGAGCCAAAAGTCATCACATTCCAAGATTAACAAAAAGATTAAGAAGGAAGGACTTGATGGTGCAATTAACAAGAAAGGAAGGAGGGGAGGAAGCTTCCTCTAACCTCTCCCCTAATCACATATAAATACTCTCATTTTCATTTTATTTAGTTTTGTTGGCTAGATTGACAAACTAGTTCTTCCACCTTTATTTTATGCACATTTAATTACTTGCACATTTAATTACTTGTCTTGCACCTTTAATTACCTTTAATTTTCAAGTAAGTGTTTCTTTAATTTCTTGCACCTTTATTTTATCTTGTTGATCTTAATCTTCTTCTACCTTTCTTTGATTCACACGTTTTTAATCTTGCTAACTTGTTTAAAGATTTCATTTTTATGCTTTTGATTGTTATAAATCTCTTAATTTCATAGCTTATTTGATTTATTTTCAAGTTTATATAGTTTTTACAAAAGTTATTTTTATATAAAAAGTTGATTTTCTTAAAGTTTATTAATTTTGTGTCTTAAAAGTTTTTAACTTTCAGTTTCGTAGCTTATTTTTACACGTTTTACCTTTGGATTTCGTCTAGAGCTTATTTAGGATTTTAGCTTAATTGTTAAGCTTATTTTTGGTTATTACCTACGTATTCCGATTGGCACCAATCTGAAAAGGGTTTTAATATTCCGATTGGGGGGTGTCTTGGTATTCCGATCAGAAAAGGTAAGTGGTATTCCGATCGTATGTTAGTGACAACATTCCGATTGGTTCTCCACCCCTCATTCCGATTGAGGTGCATGATTGGTATTCCGATTGGGTAGTGACAGTTATTCCGATCGTAGGGTTCCGATCACCATTCCGATCAAGTCTCACCCCATATTCCGACGGGATCATTATTCCGACCAGGTAGGTTTTCAACATTCCGATTTGGGTGTCTTGAGATATTCCGATCAGTGTAAGTGACAGGTATTCCGATCTGAATCTTTTGAGCAACATTCCGACAGGTTTGGTTATATTCCGATCGGGTTGATCGGAATATATTCCGATTGAGGTAGTTATTTGCCATGTTTTGTCTTGTTTAAATTTTTAGTTTTCGTTTTTAATACTTGTTCATTTTTAATTCTCGTCACGCTTTTATTTTTAGTCATTTTAATTAATTTACTTTTCAAAAAGCTTTTAAATATCGCACCTTTCTTTTAATTAGACTTAGATTAAATTTCATGCTCTTTTAATACTTGCCCTTTACTTTAACGACATTTACTTTTAAGTTTTGCACATTTAAAATTTAAAAACCAACCAAAAATATTTGTTTCCACCAAAATAAAACTGAGTCACATAGAGAACCTAGATCAATTCGATTAGACCACACAACGAACTTTAATTTCTAATTTTCTTACTAGGCAAAAGCCTTGTATCAAATGGCGACGCTGCCGGCTCTTTTCGTTAAGATCAACAGTTTTCTGTGAGAGACACGTTGCTTTTTGGGATCCGTTCATTTGTGAACGTTATTTTTCTTGCATAAAAAATTCAAAAAATCATAAAAAAAAAAAAATTAATTAATTAAAAATTGATAAAAAAACCATAAAAATTAAAAATTTCAAAAATCCAAAAAGATTTTATCTTTCTTGTATATATATATTGTCTTTGTGTTTGGTTTTGTTTTCTTTTGCATTTTCAGGTGTATGCGTACTAGATCTTCTAATTATCAAGAGCCCGAGCCTCAAGAAGATTTAGATATGGCAGGTGTCAACAACAACAACATGCCACCGCACCTCAATAATAATAATAATAACAACAATGCTCTTCCACAGCCCGATCTTCGGACCATGGAGGAACTTTGTCAACCAACAATGTTTGGACGAGGAGGACCGATTGCGCCGATGCAAATCAACGCTCCTGAGTTTTCGTTGAAGCACCACATGATTCAGCAAGTACAAACAAACCCATTTAGAGGATTGCCTGATGATGATGCCAACAAACACCTCGACAAGTTCATTACAATCACCCAGAGCATGAAGTTGGCTGGTGCCACTATGGATGAGCTTCGCCTACAACTCTTTCCACACACTCTATTACATCATGCCGAGAAATGGTTTGATCGTCTCCCGAAGAATTCTATTCACACTTGGGATGACATGACTCAACGCTTTTTGTCGCGCTACTTTCCACCATCCATGGTCACAAGCCTTCGCAATCAGATCAGCGGTTTCATGCAAGATCCCGATGAATCTCTTTTTGATGCATGGGAGAGATATAATGTCTTGATCGATCGTTGTCCAAACCACAATATGCTTCCGGTCACTTTGATCGATACTTTCTACAACGGATTGACTTTTCGAGATCGTGATACGATCAATGCAGCCGCCGGTGGCACATTCATGAAAAGGAGACCCGAGGAGTGTAGAGAGTTTGAAAACATGACTACTCATCATAAGAACTGGGATTCCTCTGCTTCTTCAAGGAACAACCCGAGAGTCAATGTTTCCTCTACCTCAGCAAACCCTGAGATGACCGAACTCACCCGCATGATGACTGAAATGAGCAAAAGTATTACGCTTCTCGCTACAAACCAACAACAACAAGTTAAAGCGGTTGCTAATCCTTGTGAAACATGTGGCGGTCCTCACTCATACACCGATTGTCCTTCGACACAAGGAAATCCGGAAAATGTGTATGCAGCTTACGGTAATTATTCACCGGAAAATTACCAAGCTAGACAACAAGGGGATAGAAACCTGCTGAGCTACCGTTCCAACAACTACCTTTCACCCGGTTTTTCTCCTCAAAACCAAAACCCCGCCAACAACTACACTAGAAGCAACCAAATCCCACCAAGAGCTTCTAATCCTTATCACCCACCTGCCCAACAAAACCCACCCAGTAATCTGGATGTTGAGGCCATCATGAGAACCCAAGGTGAGCAAATCAAGAATCTGCAGAGCCAAATTATCAATCTTAAAGGAGATATCACAAATCAAGGAAATGAGATAAGATCCGAGCTTCGAAATGATATTCAATCCTCCTTCAGCAATCAAACCAATGATTTGAAGAATATGCTTGCTAGTTTCTTGCCCGCCGCTCAACCTTCTACTTCAAGTTCTCTCCCTTCAAACACCGTCACTAATCCGCGAGCTAATGTGAGTGCTATTACTACCCGTAGTGGAGTCACCATCATAGGACCACCAATCCCACCCCCATCATCTACACCTCCTCCACCACCATGTATCCCTACTCCTCCTACACCTAGTATTAGTGCACCATTACCGTCTCCGCCTCGACGTGATGAAGTTCCCACGAATGATCCTTCAACATCTCAACCTTTACCTACTACACCTGCTCCTTCACCACCCAAACCTAATATCCCTTATCCCTCTCGTTTGGGCAAGAACAAAATGCTAAACAAGGAGGACGCTCAAGTGACTAGCTATATCAAGATGATTTCTCAAATGAACTTCAACATTAGCTTTCTTGAGGCACTTGTCCACATGCCCAAATTTGTTAAAGCATTTAAGGAATTGCTTAATAAGAAGGAGAAGCTGATTGAACTAGCCAACACACGATTAAATGAAAACTGCTCTGCAGTTATTCTTAAAGAACTTCCGGAAAAGCTTGGAGATCCCGGTCGTTTTGTGTTGCCTTGCGTGTTCAACAAAACTGAAGAATTTACTGCCCTTGCTGATCTCGGGGCTAGTATTAATTTGATGCCTTTGAGTGTTTGGAAAACACTATCATTGCCCGACCTCACTCCAACAAAGATGACTCTGGAACTTGCAAATCGCACTCTCGCTTACCCCGTTGGTATAGCCGAAGACGTGTTTATCAAAGTTGGCACATTTACTTTCCCGGTCGATTTTCTTGTCGTTGATTATGAAATGGACCCTCGTATTCCTTTAATACTTGGTCGGCCATTTTTGAGAACCGGACGAGCTTTAGCGGATGTTGCCGAAGGTGAGTTAATCTTAAGAGTCGGGGATGATGCACAAGTTTTCAAAATGGGGAAGCTTACTAGTACAACTTTTGGAGGCCGAGAATCAGTGAATATGATTAATGTCCTCGATGACTTTACCGTCTACGACAATCCTCTATTCGACTCTTGCATCGATAATCCACTTTTTCATGATGATGTGGATGATTCTCACTCTACTTTGGACGCTTCTCCCATTTATGATTCTCCACCGGTCTTTGATGCTTATGATGATGATGATTCTAGCTCAGATTCGGATGATTTTGATTGTACTTCTGAGTATCCCGAGATGTCCACTTTCGATGATTTTGATGAGGCTGATACTCTCTCGAGCGATTCTTCACATGATGAAGATCCTCCGCCATCACTCGATCCTACTTTGGACGATTATTCATTTGAGGAAGATTTTTCTGAATTTCTTAACACTTACTTCCCTCATGAGAGTGATGCTCCTCCTTTGGACTTTGAAGATTATCGTCTTGATCCTACTTTGGATTTGAAGAAAATTTTGTCAAAGGAGAAGAAACCAGTCGACACCGAAGTCCGTTGCACATATGATTTGACACCTCTTTGTCCCCCTTCTGAGGACGAGGTTGTGCTTCTTTGCGGATCTTCTTCACACTCGGCTGAGCCTGAGTGCTATTTTCCCTTGAAGGAAAAGGTGTTCGACCCCGGTATCAAAGTCTTTAAGCCATCTCAGTATCCACCTGATGAAATAAAAGGAAAAATCTTTGGAAATTTTGAAGACATGCTTGCACCGCTTCCTACTTGCTTCCACCGTGCTCCATCGCTGCTTAAGGGAACCCTGCCGCTTCTCTTTTGGCTTGCCTTGTTCGCCTTAAGCTCTTGCTTATTGATGGATGAAAACTATGTCTTTGATCCTGGTGGATATGTTTCATGCTTCTTTCGTTGATGATCAAGGTCGAGTCAGGCTCACGACTCGGTTAACAAAAACCAAGCACTTCTTGGGAGGCAACCCATGCATCTATCTTTCCGTTTTTTTTATCATAAGTGTAGGGGGACCCTTTGGCTTGCTATTTCCTCTCCTCACTTCTTAATCAGGGATTCGAGCTTCAATGATCCACTCTTGATAATTCTTGACGACCCGTGATTCCATGTTCTACTTCTTCCCGGTTCTATCCTAAACTCTTTTCGATTCACTATTTTATATTTTCTCAATATTAAAATAGGAATCTCTTTAGTTGTCCTTTTCTTAGCAAGATTTAAACAACGTGCACAATGTCCTAAGTGTAGGGGAGTTACTCCCACATGCTTAAACATTGAGGACAATGTTTATCTTAAGTGTAGGGGGGACTTCTATCGAAGTTAAGTGGTCTTTTCCTTGTATTTGTCCTCATTTTAACCGGAAAATCAATTTTTCGACATTTTTCAAAATTTTTGATCTATTTTGGCCTATTAGTTTTTCCTTTTGTATAGTTATTTTCTTCCTTTATTAGAATAAATGTTTAATAAAGTAGTTTTAATTTTCAAACGTTGTGAATCTTTTGACTCAATCCGAGTTTACTCTAGCTAGTATCCTTAACGTGTTTAAGTCAAGTTTTGCTGCTAGGCTTTTATATAGGGAGCTATAAAACGCGAAAGTCTTAACTCTTACGGGTTAAGAACAAGAACTTTTTGCAAGTTCCTATAATTGATCCTAGAGAGTCGTTTATCAAGGGAACTTTAAAATGCGATTTCTAAACTTGAAAGAGTCTAAGAAGTTGCAAGATCCTTTAGGCGACTCGAAAACCCAAAACTTTGATTTAATAGGCTAAGTATCCACGAGTCTCATTACTTGAGATTTTAAACTGTGGAGAACGAGAGATGATAGAGCCAATTATAAGTCCGGTATTCTTTCGTGAATTTATGTGAGTTAATTATGAGCCTATTCTCCCATCGCTTGCTAATAATTTATCTGCTAATAAATAAGGTTGTATGATTTGAAAAGTTACTTAGCTCCTAGCCCCAGATCGTTTAAAAGTTGCTCGGTAATGACGAGAGTTCATAGCCAAGGCATAACTTATGAAGCGGGGCGCGAAGATTGGCGAGTCCGAAAAGGCCCTAACAAGGCATGAGGGCTATGTTTTGTTGCTAAAGATCCAAAAGTGATGTGAAGAATCATTTATCGAAAATCAATATGAAGGATTGAGACACACGACGAAAAGCAAAAACTCCCAAAAAGTCATGGAGAAGTGTATCCAAAAAGACCCTAACAAGGTATGAGGATAAATATATCCAAGTCAATAAAGGATGCGGATCGTTGTATATCAAAATCCAAAATAAAGATTGGAGAAAAATGAAGAAGTCGTGGTCCATATATGAAGAATCTCTCAAAAATTCCAAAGTGAAGAAATTCCAATTATGAAGAGAAGACCATTATTTCATGAACGTCTCTCAAGATTTGAAGTATGAAGTCGCTGCCAAATATCGGCCTGAGAAAGGTCTCAAATCGCGAACCAAGTTATGCCAAGATATGAACTTTTTGATATCCCGAGAAGCAGTTTTAAAAGATTTGGTCCTTTAGCTAACTATTGATTAAATCATGCACCTTATTTTCAGACTAAATAACTATTGAAATAAGTCAAACAATGCATCCTCGTGATCATTCAAGACAACAATAAAAAAAATGAGAGATACCCCTAGGAATAAGGGAGTCTAAGTGAATAATTGGCCCACATGAGTTCGTGTTAGTCTACTAACTTATAATAACAATGATCTCGTTTTTAAGCTTGGTTTGGAGGAAGTGAAAAGTTGAGGATGATGATTATTCATGACATTTTCAAAACCCAAGGTATGCTTTTAATTTCTTTGCTTTGCATTTTTATAATTTTCTATCTCTTTAATAAAGGCCAATGTGGATTGATTACGATGAAAAGTGTAAATGTGCTTTGTAACTAATGCATTGCATGAGGACATTGCAATGGTCAAGTGTAGGGGATTTGATAGGTGTGAAAACACCCATCTTTTCTACCACTTAATTACAATAATAACCGGACCAAAACGTGTATTTTATGTCTTTTATGTCGGAATTATGCGTGGTTTGTGTTTTTGTTGTGATTTAGGACGAAAAGGTGAAAAGTGGAGAAAACACGGGAATTCACGGGTATTTACGAACTTTTATTGAAGAAAAGGATGAAAGACGAAGTCAAGAAGTCAAAAGTGGATAAAGAACGGAAGTCCAAGACCAATTCTGAAGAATTATCGAAGAAAAAGTCAAAAGACGGAAGTTTACTTAAAGCCGAGGAACTCAAGTCTTATTTATCGAAGAATTAAAAGACGAGTCCAAAGAAATCCCGAGCCAAAAGTCACCACATTCCAAGATTAACAAAAAGATTAAGAAGGAAGGACTTGATGGTGCAATTAACAAGAAAGGAAGGAGGGGAGGAAGCTTCCTCTAACCTCTCCCCTAATCACCTATAAATACTCTCATTTTCATTTTATTTAGTTTTGTTGGCTAGATTGACAAACTAGTTCTTCCACCTTTATTTTATGCACATTTAATTACTTGTCTTGCACCTTTAATTACCTTTAATTTTCAAGTAAGTGTTTCTTTAATTTCTTGCACCTTTATTTTATCTTGTTGATCTTAATCTTCTTCTACCTTTCTTTGATTCACACGTTTTTAATCTTGCTAACTTGTTTAAAGATTTCATTTTTATGCTTTTGATTGTTTTAAATCTCTTAATTTCATAGCTTATTTGATTTATTTTCAAGTTTATATAGTTTTTACAAAAGTTATTTTTATATAAAAAGTTGATTTTCTTAAAGTTTATTAATTTTGTGTCTTAAAAGTTTTTAACTTTCAGTTTCGTAGCTTATTTTTACACGTTTTACCTTTGGATTTCGTCTAGAGCTTATTTAGGATTTTAGCTTAATTGTTAAGCTTATTTTTGGTTATTACCTACGTATTCCGATTGGCACCAATCTGAAAAGGGTTTTAATATTCCGATTGGGGGGTGTCTTGGTATTCCGATCAGAAAAGGTAAGTGGTATTCCGATCGTATGTTAGTGACAACATTCCGATTGGTTCTCCACCCCTCATTCCGATTGAGGTGCATGATTGGTATTCCGATTGGGTAGTGACAGTTATTCCGATCGTAGGGTTCCGATCACCATTCCGATCAAGTCTCACCCCATATTCCGACGGGATCATTATTCCGACCAGGTAGGTTTTCAACATTCCGATTTGGGTGTCTTGAGATATTCCGATCAGTGTAAGTGACAGGTATTCCGATCTGAATCTTTTGAGCAACATTCCGACAGGTTTGGTTATATTCCGATCGGGTTGATCGGAATATATTCCGATTGGGGTAGTTATTTGCCATGTTTTGTCTTGTTTAAATTTTTAGTTTTCGTTTTTAATACTTGTTCATTTTTAATTCTCGTCACGCTTTTATTTTTAGTCATTTTAATTAATTTACTTTTCAAAAAGCTTTTAAATATCGCACCTTTCTTTTAATTAGACTTAGATTAAATTTCATGCTCTTTTAATACTTGCCCTTTACTTTAACGACATTTACTTTTAAGTTTTGCACATTTAAAATTTAAAAACCAACCAAAAATATTTGTTTCCACCAAAATAAAACTGAGTCACATAGAGAACCTAGATCAATTCGATTAGACCACACAACGAACTTTAATTTCTAATTTTCTTACTAGGCAAAAGCTTTGTATCAATGGTCAGGATGATAATCCTATTAGTGATACTGAAACTGAAAGTGAAACTGTCATTCATACTAATGACCCTTTGTATTTACACCCTACTAACACAAATGGGCAGCCCATTGTGAGTGTTAAACTCACTAGTCCTGAAAACTATAAGGTTTGGGCTGCTGCATTTAAGCTTGCATTACATACTAAGAACAAACTGGGGTTTATTGATGGAACTTGTGAGAAAAATATTGATGATGTTGTATTATCTGATCAATGGGATAGATGTAATGCTGTGGTTTTATCTTGGATTCTTGGATGTATCTCTTTTGAGTTATATCAAGGACAAATTTTCTCAAAAAATGCTAAAGATGTGTGGGATGAATTTAAAGAAACTTATGATAAAATTGATGGATCTGTTATCTATAATTTGCATTATAAAATTTGTTCTCTCACTCAATATGGTTCTTCTTTGTCTGAATACTATCATAATTACAACAGTCTATGGAGGCAGTTTGACTCTCTTGTCAATCTTCCTTCATGTAATTGTGATGGTGCTCCTCAAATGAAGAGTCATAATGCTCTTATAAGACTCATGCAGTTTTTGATGGGTCTTGATGACACTTTCAGTGTTGTTAGGAGTCAATTACTAACTGCAGACCCTTTGCCAGATGTTAAATATGCTTTTGCTACTCTTTCTAGGGTTGAGTCTCATAAGAACAATCTGGTTCATGTTGTTAGTGATAAGAATACTGCTACTGCTTTTGTTGCTAAACCTAATAATTGGAATGGTAATAAAAATACTCAAAACAATCAAAATGGTCAAAACAGAGGTCCTAATAAGAATAACAATAAGTTTGTTTGCACTCATTGTAATATGAATGGCCATACTGTTGATAGATGTTTTGAGCTTAATGGATATCCTCCAGGTTTCAAGAAAAGAAATACTGGAGGATCTAATGGTTCTAATAATGTCACTAGTTCTCTTGGTAATAATATTGATCAGGGATCTGGGAAATCTCTTCCCTTTACTGCTGATCAAATAAATAGACTCATGGCTTTGATCAATTCTAAGCCTGACATTGGTGATGTGCAGTCTTGTGCTGCAGGTATAAAATTTGGTTCTAATCATGTTATTAGCTTTATCACTTGTAGATTTTTTTAACTATAATACCAATATAAGTACTTATAGTACTTATATTGGTTGGATCTTTGATTCTGGAGCATCACAACATATGACTTTTTCTACTGAACACTTGTCTGATATTATTGATGTGTCAAAATTGAACATTTCTGTTTCACATCCTAATGGCACTATTGAACATGTTAAGCATGTAGGAAATTTTAAACTATCAGATAAAATTACTTTGAAAAATGTGTTGGTTGTTCCAGGTTATAAGGTCAGTCTTATTTCTGTACACAAGTTGGCTAAAGATAATAAGTTTGTTGTGTCCTTTACTGAGTCTAAGTGTTTTGTTCAGGATTCTCATCAAAAGTCCCTCTTGGGGACTGGTAGTGAAAATAATGGACTTTACTTGTTTGATTCAGGTAGGAAGTTTATTAATAGTGCTATCACTAAGTGTAATTTGTCTAAGTGTGTGTGGCATAACAGACTTGGTCATCCCTCAGACCAAGTTTTAGCTATTCTTAAGGATAAAATTCATCTTGATTCTGCTAGTAATGTTCAGCCTTGTGATGTGTCTCTCATGGCTAAGCAAACTAGAGATCCTTTTCCTATGAGTGATCATAAGACCAAATGTTTGGGTGAAATTGTTCATCTGGATGTTTGGGGTCCTTATAGAGTAAAAAGTAGATATGGATTTAGATTCTTTCTTACTATTGTTGATGACTATACCAGGGCGGTGTGGTTATACATGCTTAAAGGCAAAGATGAGGTTTTTGATAAAGTTGTTGAATTTCATAAGCTAATTAAAAATTAGTTTGATGTTGCTATCAAAGTTTTTAGAAGTGATAATGGAACAGAGTTTGTTAATCATAAATTTGAAGGTTTTATTAAGGAAAATGGAGTTATTCATCAAACAACTTGTGTGTATACTCCACAGTAGAATGGTATAGCTGAGAGAAAACATAGGCATTTACTTAATGTTGCTAGAGCCCTCATGTTTCAGGGGGGATTACCTTTGAACATGTGGCCTGAATCTATTCTTACTGTTGTTTATCTGATTAACAGGATTCCTAGCTCAGTCCTCTCTGGAAAAATTCCTTATGAAATGATTTATAAAATTGAACCTAACATCACTCATTTAAAAAGTTTTGGGTGTCTTTGTTTTAGTACTGTGCTTAATAATGTGGATAAGTTTGCTGCTAGGTCTGAAAAGTGTGTGTTCATTGGGTACTCCTTTACTAAAAAGGGTTATAAATTGTTTGGTCTTGAGTCAAAAAATGTGTTTTTCTCAAGGGATGTCAAGTTTTATGAAACAGTGTTTCCATTTAAAAATGATGTTTGTAAGAGTGATTTGATCTTTGAAGATCAGGGTATAAATAGTCTAAATATCTTTGACTTAGCAGTAAACAACTCTGATGATCCCTATGATGATATGAGAGATGAAAGATTAAGAGATAGAGGTAGCATTTTAAAAGAGTTTGTCTTAGCTGAGAAAGTATCTACTGATACTCCTATCATTGTTACCAGTAATACTCAGGGGTCAAAGTCTATGAATGATAAAGATCATAATCTTGGAAACCAGTATAACTTAGGCAGTAATGATGCTAATGATTTAGACAATAATGTTGCCCTTGATGATGAAAATTATGATTCTGAGGGTGAAGAGTTTATAGAGTTTGATCAACATTTTCAAAATAATAGTCCAGAGAAAACTGAGCTAAGAAGGTCTAGTAGACCACATAAGCTGCCTGGTAAACTTAGTGATTATGTGCTTGACAAAAGAGTTAAATATGATATTAATACTGTGGTGAACTATAATAACTTGTCTATGCATAATTTTGTGTTCACTAATAACTTGAACAAAATACATGAACCTAAATCCTATAATGAGGCAGCCAAAGACCCTAGGTGGGTTGAGGCTATGAATGAGGAGATGGAAGCACTTAATAGAAACAAACATGGGTTATAGTTGACTTACCTCAAGGTAGGAAGCCTGTTGCATGTAAATGGTTATGGAAGGTGAAATATAAATCTAGTGGTGATGTTGAGAGATATAAAGCTATAGTTGTAGTAAAAGGGTTTAGTCAAAAAGAGGGTATAGACTATGAAGAAACATTTTCACCAGTTGTGAAAATTGTGACTGTTAGGTGTCTTCTTTCTGTTGTTGTGCACAATAATTGGCCTGTTTATCAGTTAGATGTAAATAATGCCTTTCTATATGGAGATTTAGATGAAGAAATTTATATGAATCTTCCTGAAGGGTATGGCTCTAATTCAAACAAGGTGTGCAAGCTAACCAAGTCTTTATATGGGTTAAAATAGGCACCTAGAAAATGGAATGAAAAATTAACAAGTGTGTTAACTGAAAATGGTTTTTTCAAAGTAAAAGTGATGTTTCTTTGTTTACTAAGACTGAGAATGAGTCTTTTGTTTCCCTGCTTGTTTATGTTGATGATATTATCATAACAGGGAACAATGAAAGTATTATCAATGACTTTAAAGAATATTTGAGTTCTAAATTTAAAATTAAAGACCTTGGAAAACTCAAATTTTTCTTGGGTATTGAAGTACTTGATACTGACTCAGGATTGTGTCTTAATCAAAGGAAATACTATTTAGAGTTACTATCTGAGTATGGAATGTTGGCTTGTAAGCCAGCTAAAGCTCCTATACCAGATTCTTCTAAGAAAAAGAAAAAACTTATTGAAGATGAGGTTGATACTATGCTTGATAATAAGACTTGTTATCAAAAGATTGTTGGCAAATTGATATATCTGACTTTAACTAGGCCTGATATTGCTTATGTTGTTCACTGTTTAAGTCAGATTATGCATGATCCTTATAAATCTCATCTGAAATTAGCTTTTCATGTGCTTAGATACCTTAAAAGGTCACCTGGAACTGGTATATCCTTTATACAACATAACAATCTGAATCTTAATGATTTTGTAGATTCAGATTGGGCTAAGTGTAAGATTACTAGAAAATCTGTTACTGGATATACTGTATATCTGGGTGATAATCTTGTATCCTGGAAAAAAGCAAGAAACAATCTGTTTTAGCTAAATCTTCACCTGAAGCTGAATATAGAGCTATGAACAGTGTTACTTGTGAAATCATGTGGATACTTAAGATTATGAATGATCTTAAGGTGAAAGTGGACTTACCTGTGCCTATCAGTTGTGATAGTAGTTCTGCAATTCAAATTGCAGCCAATCCTGTATTTCATGAAAGAACTAAACATTTTGAAATTGACTTATATTTCTTAAGAGAAAAGGTTTCAGCAGGTTTGATCAAAACTGTTAAGATCAAATCTGAAAATAATGTAGCAGATCTGTTTACCAAAGGGTTGTCTATCAAATATCACAATTCTTTTTGTGAAATGTTGAAGCTTGTTGATCTCTATCAGAAGTCAACTTAAGAGGGGGTATTAAAATGCAAGTTGACAACTGATTAAAGTGTAAGGGTAAGAAAGGTAAATACTTTTCTTTTATATTTTCTGCTTTGGATATTTTTGGTTGCGTTTGACAGGTTTAGTAAAGGTGGAGGGGCAAATATAGCAAGTGGATGAAACTCACGTCAACCCTAGTCAAGCTTTGTTTACTTCGCCATTCATTCAGTCTGTTTCATTTCTTGTTTTCATCTCTCACTTGTTCCACCATTGTTACTTTGAGCGATCTTGTTGGTTTTGTATATGTATATTGATCTTGATTTGTAAGATCAATCATACGTTTAGTTTCTTTTCTTTCTGAGTTGTAAGTACGATCACAAAGCTAGGTATCACATTTGAAGTGATAGCCTAACGCAGTTATAGAAAAATAAAGGGGAGGTTGGTTGATTAAATCGTTTTCTTGAGTTTGTTTTATAAATCGGATACAACTCATTGCAAACCAAACTTTAGGAAGTCCGATTATAGGTTTTAGTTAGCTAGCAACATCAATCACATTGTGGCTTCGAGGGCCATAAACTATGACGTGGTTTGGTTGTATCATTACTTAATCATGATGGGCAAATCGTCAGCAAAATTGCTGCCATTCTAGCATTTCTTGTTGCTTGGAAGTTAAATAATTCATGATATTTTCAGCTACTGATATTAACTTAGGTTATATTTTATGAATAAAAAGTTAAAAGTTCGAGTCTCAGCTTTGCACCTTTTAGTAAATAATGAAAATATCTCGTCTATGTCATGAAGTCCTGTCATGAGGTACCAACCGAGCTAAACCCTTTAGTAGTCTAACAAACTTATCTATAATCAACCAGATTACAGATCTCAAAGTTGATGTTCTTTAACATTTAATGGCCTACTAGCAAAAGGAGTTGTGACTATCATTTCAAAATGTGGAACGTTTTAAGTTTAATTTCTGCCATATACAAACAACATTGGAAGTGGCCACATTAACCTTTTGAAAAGAAAAGATTTTACTTTGTTTGAGTCTGTGTGACAGTGAGTTCAAACCTCGTAACCTCGTGCATTAATCGGCCAAAATATTGAAAATCATGTTAGAAAAAAAGTTGATGTTCTTTAAAGTTTATAGGTGAAACTTGAAAGTGCTGATTGGGCTTTTACTAGGTGCAGTACTTTTTGATTTTGGGCCGAATGATCTGTGAGTATACATGTAGTGTAGATGTCGAATTGCAAGACTTGCCACTTTTACTAAACTGTTTTAGACATAACTTAGGGCCTGTTTGGTCCATTGGTTTTAGACTAATAGAAAAGTTAACTCAATTGTTTGGTTTTCTCAAGCCCAACCTATGAGTTTTTAATAATCTTTTTAACAGACATTATTAAAAACCCACCAAAAAAATTGGGCTTTGAATATATTTTGTTATTTTTAAAACTTTTCAGTCATACAAGGAAATGGAAACAAATATCCCACACCATTTCGAGCCAAATAGAATCAATATTTATAGACAGTTGTCATCCTATTTTTCATATGATGCAAGTTCTTTTCTAGTGACGTAAAAGGTATACATCAAAGCTTTATAAATTCGGACTTTTAATTTTCATTAAAAAATGTATTATATTTAATAAAAAATATTTTTAAAGATTGTATAAATCTTATATTATAAAAAAAGTTCTATCTACAACCTATTTCAAAATCAAATCTAACCTAAACCCAAATTAAAATCTAACTCCAACTATAAACCAAACGGACCCTTAGTAATTTTACCTTTATCTAAAACTCGACTCAAACTTACGAAAGAGAGATTACAACCCAAAGCCACAAGAAATAAGGCTGGACGGAGTGGTAGTGGGCTTTTACGGTGAGTGAGAAACTCATGCGTGAGTTCCCACCCCCACTATATATGTCACGCTTGAGTTCCCACCCTCACTATGTATGTCACGCATGACTTGGAACTCAGTGTGATGAACTCTTCATCATAACGACTTTCAATCTATCTATTTTATTATCTCTTTTTTCTTTTATAAATACCACATTATCTCATTTATTATCTCCAAATATTTATTAAGTTTGAATATTTTTCAAACACAAATTCTAAAATCATAATGACGTGCTCCTTTTCACACACCGTTGACGAAATTAAGGCTATGATTCAAAAAAAATAATTCAACAATAACGTCGCCAGGACGCGCTTACGATGTTAGCCTATGATTTCGATGCTGCATACGAAGATAAAACGAAAATGCGCACAACATGTGAGAAATGTCATGATATTTCCCCAGAGAAACGTCATTTAACCGACATGTTTTTAAGTAATGACTCTGATATTGATTCCAACATGCGAAGATCTTTGTTTAGAAAGTCGACAAAATTGGAGGCTCGAATTGAAAAAAATATTGAATGACCGATTAACTTGGGTTTTTAATCCCAAACTCATATCGGTTCTTCATCCCAGACTCAAACAACTCACATCAGTTCTTCATCACAACAACACCACGACGAAATATTTCTCCCGATCCACCTTATCCAATTGTAAACGACTCAAATGGCTTACTTACTAACAATAAGGTGTATCAACTATACCTAGATAAAAAAGTATTGAGAGAAACACTGAAAGAAGAATAAAGGGCACAAAGGGAGTTGGAGGCGGAAATTAAGACCAAAGAAGATGACGAAGACACAATCCGTTGGGAGTTATCTGGTCAATTATTGGATTCAGATCCGGGAACTGACTAATCATATTATGTATTTTTTATTTTATCTATCTAGTAGTGTATTTCCTTTCTAATTGTATTTAAATTCCAGTATTTTAATGTTTTGCGTATTGAATAAATGTTTTAATTTTCGAATAATAAGTGTTTACGCTTACGTTTTGGTTTACGAATTAATAAAATTAAGAAGATTTTTTTTTGTATGACGTGACGGTGAGTTTCTCACCGCTAGTAAAGTTGTAAAGCGGGTTAAATGAGTGGAAAGAGAAAGGTAAGATGACGCTGAGATAAGCGTGCGTTTGTGACTAATTACTCCATCCGGCTTAAGAAAATTGCAACACAACTCAAGCATAATATTATCAAATTAACACCAAACCCCTTCAACTTTTAACTACTAGGTTCTTGCCATTCCTCATTTTAATTTTTCGGTATCAGCAAACCAGGATGTTTTAAATATCTCTATCTCTACTACTTATAAAGGTTGTATAATTTTTTTCAAAAATCTCTTCATTACTATTAATAGTAGTTTTTCTCAACATTACCTTATTTATTATCTCTATATATCCACAAAAAGAAACCAGTTTCATCTCCAAGCTTCTTCGGCACTCTTCTTTTAAATACACACTATCATTCTCTAAACCCTAAAAAACACACAATCTCCATTTTTCTTTCTCTCTAAAAGTCTCAGCCGCCACAAACCACTTCGTTGTCGTCGGCTTCTTCGTTTCCACCGTTCATGGTGTGCGGCGTTGATGGTCAACAGGTGACGTCGACAAGGTAAGGTGGTTGTTTTCTTTGTGGGTGATCTGATTGATTTGTTGGGGATGTGTATATTTGAAATTGTATTATGTTTGTGATTTGTGGTGTTTGCAACAACGTTTCTCCTCTTTATAACCTAATATACACAAAACCTAATCGTCGCAAACCTTATATTAGGGGATTTGATTGATTTTATTTTCGATCATATATCTCTAACCCGAAATCTCACAAACCCACTCCCCATTATCAGCTCTTTGTGACGTCGTTTCATGGTGGGAATATCACGAGGTCAGTTTCAATATAATCAAAAACTTCCTCTATACGGGTTGCTTGTATTTATAATTCAACCATTAACCTTTCACAAACCCTCATTATTGCCGCCACCATAACCCTAACGATCGCCGCCTTCTACCTTTCCACCATGTGTTGGTGGTTTCGGTTTGTTGAGTCGGTTTTGGTTGTTTTCTGATTTTTGGTATGCTTGGTGGTTTTGAGTGTCTTTGGTGGTTTTTGCGTGCTTTGTTTTTTGATATATGTTAGGATCTATAAGTTTGCGTTTTTTCTTATGTTCGATGGTTTCGAGTTATTTGTTCCAACTTTGTTACTTGTGGTGAAAAGTGTACAAGAATGGTGAAACTTTGTTACTTGTGGCTTTAATTATGATATTGGTGTTCTATATGTGTTGGATTATGCATGATGTGTTATGTGAAAGATGCCTATCAAGTGTTTGATGTAATGCCTAGAAGAGATGGTTGTCGTGTAAATGAGGTAACATTCGGTCTTTTGCATAAAAATTATAATGTTTGCTCTATATTATTATGTCTTATTGAAAAAAATGTGTATCAGTGGTTGTGCAAATGCAAGTGAGGTAACTAACATTATACATAACTTTGATTATGAAGGTCATAGATAAATAAATGTTGCAATTATTGTGACTGACTTTGTAGAAACTAGAAGGGAGGGTTGAATAGTTTCTAGTTAGTTTTTAAAACATTTCGGCTTAATATACTGTGTGCGGTTCCTTATGTGTACCCGCGGTTCTTTATCAATAAAGAACCGCCGGTCCATTTAGAGAACCGCCGACAGTGAACTTAACCTTTTGTTACATGTTAAACTTTGACAATCCTTTGTATCAAATTCTCGATCAAGCTTGACTAGATATGAGATGTGTTTGATTGAAAGATAAATACTACAAGTAAGTAAACACACAAACACATCAAATCAAGAGTACATCAAGCAATAGTCTAAAAACTAAGCACACACGTACTAAGCATAAGCTTTTCCGCAACTAGGATGTTTAGACTAAGTGATGTATACTTGACCATAATCTAAACACGAAGCACACACGTACTAAGCCTTAGATTTTCCGCAACTTAGATGTTTAGATTATGAGATGCACACAACACACAACATATAAATACATCTATAATAGTAAATACATATATATAAAGGAAAGTACCGACACGATCATTTATAGTGGTTCGATCACGAAGCTCCTCTTCGCCCTACTCCACTCCTCGAGTACACCTTACTCGGGAGTTACTTCACTAGTCAACAAAACTCCTTTCAAGGCGGAGAAAACCATACACGTCGCTTACACATTTCCGACACTAAGCTAGATGTCGAGTCCTAATCATAGGTAGGACCAATCTACACAACGTTGCCCACTTCACCATTTAACGACACAAGGCTAGATGTCGAGTTCTAATCGAAAGCTAGAACCAATCTTCACGACTCTTCACTTTGAAGCTAAGTGAGAACTTCACACAACACAACTACTAATCACTTTAAAGTTTAGTGAGAACTCACAAGACACAACCACATCACTTTATAGTTTAGTGAGAACTACCTAGACACAACCACATCACTTTAGAGTTTAGTGAGAACTACCAAGATACAACCTAATCCACCCACTAGTTATGTTTTATGGCCCAACATAACAAACCTTGTGTTTTATGGCCTAAACACATAAACCATATAGATCTAAGCACACAACACTTAGATCTATAACTCTAACACTATATCCAAGTACTAAAAAGACTTGGATCTATACAACTAACACCTAATCAAAGGATACCCATCACTTGGATATTCTACCTTTACAAACACATCCAAGTGTACCCACAACTTAGATCTTCTACATATACATAGTAGGAAGACAATAATCATGACTTGATCTAGAGAGATCTTCATCATGTTATGACTCAAGACACTAACACTTCACAAGGGTGAAAGTGTTCTTCTCATTGCTCTTGATGAGGCAAATGAGGAATGGGATATTGGAAGGTTTTTGTGTGTTTTTTGTGCAAGTGAAATGGAAGAGAATAGTCTTCTATTTATAGCTAACTCTTGCCTTGGAAAACACCTTTTTACCTAATGGATAAAAGAGTGGACTACCCATTGGATAAAAGAGTGTACTACCCATTGGATAAAAGGATGCACCTTATATTCTTGGAGCCCAAATTCAAAATTTGAATTTTAAGTTTGTTAGTTTCCCTCCATCTTCTAGAAGCTTCCAGAAATCTTGAGTAAGCCCAAACCGGCTTGACTGCCCGCGGTTCTATATCTTCCCGCGGTTCGATATCACTAAGGAACCGCGTGTTCTATAAGAGAACCGCGCGTCCTTCTTGTCTTTCATGACGAATGTAATCTTCAAGGTGTCAAGAGAAATATACATAAGTATGCTTGAGTGATTACGAGTACCTTACACATTTTACATTATGTATTGCGAGTTATACGTTTGTCATCACCAAAACATGAAGGGATCATCTTGATTAAACATCGTAATGTTTGCACTAACAATCTCCCCCTTTTTGATGATGACAAACAAGTAAACCGTAACGCATAGTAAAATGTGAAACGTACTCATTTACACTTCCTTCTCCCCCTTTTGTCGAATAAAAAAGGTAGTCGTCATTTGAGGAAGAGTAGAATCCATATCATTTTGAGGAAGATCACGCATCCAAAGGTAGTCGTCGTTTGTAGAAGAGAAGAGTCAACTTTGAGATAGCTTGCATCCAAAAGATATTCGGTTGAGAGGCGAGAACCCGAACCGTAACTGTAACACCAGGTATTTTCCCTACTTTGTAAAATGACTATTTTACCCTTTGACTTTTTATTTAGTCAACTCTGTGATTTAACTGTGTTGGAACCGGGAAGTTATCCCGCGTTTTCTGAATTACTATTTGATGACGAGTAATGACTTGACACTGTGCTCAGTCATTATTCTGAACATTTTTTGTGAACCTGACCAAAGTGCTGAGACGGTCAATGAATTGACGATAATCTGATACATGCATTTTGTATGGGTTTCAGATTAAGTCTCTCGGAATCCTCTCGAATTGATCTCGGTTCTAAGTGGAATGATTGTTCTTGATTACTAAAAAGGGAATTGGTTTTCTAATTTACTAAAGGTTTAAATGAACTAAGATATAAACTTGAATTAAAAGTAATTAATTTAATAACAATTAATAAAACTAGAATTAAAATTAAAATGTGAATGTGAATATAAATATAAAATGAAGAAACAGAAAGTATCACTTAAAATGGTAAAAAGGAAATTGATTCGGAAGTTTACCTTGATCCGGAAGTTCACTCGGAACTTTCGTTCGGAAGTCAGTTCGGAACTTGGTTCGGAAGTTCACTCGGAACTTTGCTCGGAACTTTCACTCGGAACTTTGGTCCGGAAGTTGATTCAGAAGTTGGTTCGGAAGTTCACTCGGAACTTTCGTTCGGAAGTTCACTCGGAACTTCACTCGGAAGATTCACTCGGAAGATTGATCCGGAACTTGATTCGGAAGTTCGCCCGGAAGTTCACTCGGAACTTTTGACCCGGAAGTTTGGTCCGGAAGTTTATCCAGAACTTTTTGAAATAAAACTGACTCGGAACTTATAAAACTGATTCGGAAGATTTCAACTAAGATGATTCATTCGGAAGTTTTTGTTCATTCGGAACCTGGGAAACATTCAAGAACAGTAGGATGACCGAAGAACAGGGAACACGATTTCAAACCAAAAATCACCAAGTTTTTAACCAAAACATAAATAAAACTAATCACTAATAATCTACTAACCGTAAATATCAAATCCCATCAACAAAAACATAAAACCCAACAACTTTTGAGGATCAAATCAACCAAATAAGAACTTTAACTTTGAATCAAAAAGATGAAGATAAACAAGATGAAATGGAAAGATTGTATTGATCGAATAAGGTCTTAACAATTTAAAAGATAAAGATTAAACTACAAGATCTTGGAAAAATAAAAATCAAAATCACCAAACACCCTAGTGGTGTTGGTGATGACTACGAATAAGAAAAGAGAAAAAGATGGAATGAAAAAATGAATGAAAAGTGTGAAGGGAACCCTTTATATAGGTGTTCCCTTTGGTTGGTGAGTGGGCTTTCTCCCGTTCTTCTTGTCTTCTCGTCCTTTCAGAAAAGTTGACGTTTTCGATTCTGATTCGGGATTTGTCGTCGATTAAATTCAACTCGTCTTTTAATTTCTTCGTTTAATAGACTTGAGTTTCTTCGACTTATGTAAATCTTCCATCTTTGGTCCTTTTCTTCGATAAATCGTCAAATAGGCCCAGTGACTTCAAATCTTTTGCATCTCTTGGACAATAGACTTCGTCTTGAGTCTTTTTCTTCCATAAAACCCGTGCAATCCCATGTTTTCTTCAATATTCATCCGGTTGGCTCTGAAAACACAATATACACGAAAACCACGCATAATTCCAAACAAATGATATTAAATACGTGTTTTGGTCTCGTTTTAGCCAGAATTAAGTGGAAAAAGGACGGGTGTTTACACACCTATCATAATCCATGAGATTATTCGTTATCTGTGAATTATGTGCTTAACTGTTTAGTTTTTAACAGCGTGATCGTATTTTCATGAGCAGCGTATTTAAATATTTCTGTATATGTTTATATATGTCTGTATTTTAGTATTTTTGCTATTTATAGTAATAAATCGTATTTACTGTGAATATTTAATTAACGTATCGCGTTTTCGTATTTTACGTCGTTTTTACGTTTAACCGTCGTTAACATGCATAAAATACTTTATAAACTATAAAATGTCAGTTTTCGTCGAAAATTCGTAAATTTAATATATTTCGTCAAATTTTTAAGTTTTACGTAATTCTAAACTTAACTATATACTTTTTGATATTTACCTAAAACTAACTAACCTTTTTACCTTAAACCTTTTAACTAGTTACCATAGTAAAAATTTTAAAGAATTTACCCCCATATGGGACCCCCATAACCGGCCAAAACCAACACCATGTGCATGATGCACCAACACTTCACTCTTTACCATATTAAGCTTATACTTACACTTCTTACAACATTTAACCTATTAACCAAAACCACCTCAAATAATTCACATTATTCACTTTATTTCACTTCAAAAAAAACACACATACCTCTCTTTCTCTCTCAAAACTCACGGCACACATACACATACATTTTCCACCATTGTTGATTTCTTAAAGCTTCATTTTAACAAGAATTAACACAAAACAAATACACCCTAGAGTTTGTACAAGCATAAAGAAGAATGGTTATTCTTGGTTTGTTGATTTGAGTAGTTTTTGGGTTGAAGTTGTAGAGTAGAGTTCTTGTTGATTATTAGTGGGTTAGAGCGTAGATCGGGTCGTTGTGATTACGTAGAGTCGTTACTCAAGGTTACTTCTTAAACCTTGTTCATCTTTTCATTCTTCATGCATAATCTTTGTAGATCTATGCATGCATGTTACTCATCAAGTATTTTCTTGAAATAAAATGATAAAAACTATTTTTGGTCATGAAATATTTTAGATCTATGAAAATTATGTGTGGATCTATTAGATCCATGCATGAAAATGGTTTAATTGGAAAGACTTGTGAAAAAAATAAGTATGTATATTTTAGATTTGTGAACTTGAAGTAAAATCTTTGATTTTGTTGGTGTTTATGAATAATTGGAGGGAACTAGTAGTGTTACTACTAGTGGTTACACTTGAAAATGGTCGAAAACGAGTTTTTACGAAAAACATACAATCTGTCCGATTTTTATAAGAGGCGTAGAGGGTCGTAAAAATTGTTTTGACACTAGTTTACTACGATAGTATGAAAATATAAGTGAATACCTTCGTTTCGATATATTATGGGCTAAAAACGGAGCTAAGATGAGTAAGATATGGTCGTTTAAATTTCGTTGTCGTAAAACTTAATTTTTGGTGAAAACACTATAAGTGGTTGCTGTCCAGATTTTTAAAGTGGTCGAAACGACATTTTCGAGTTAAACGGAGTTGTTTTAAGTGTTAAAATGGTTACTAAAAGTTGTATATGAATGTTGGACTTGTTTTGTAAAAAGGGTATTAGCGCGAAATGTGAATACTTGTTGTACCATTAAAAGTTTGAACGTTGGAAGTGGAAATTGATACTATTGCGGAAAATGACTTGTTGAAATATTGGCGATTGAGAAATTGTTGAAAATAGGGGTTTTAGGACGAGATTTGAGTACTTACTAAAAATGGCAAATTTTTACGTGACGCCGAAAGGCTGCCGAATTTTTGTTAGAAATCGTGTAGGAAAATTTGTTAAGATAAATTTTGGTAAATTAAAATTTACGCCGAAAGGCTGTCGAAATTTCTTCGAGTCAAAAATAAATATTTTTGCCTAAGTATATATATACTATAATGTTTATAACGATATAACATTTACAAGTCACGATTTTAACAACAATATATACATATGATTGATGAGTAACGTACGTGATGAACTATTGTGACTTATTTGCTAGCGCCTAAACTATAGTATTATATTTAGGTTGTTGCTAGAGTTGCTCGCTACTCTTTGATCTTACTTGTGCGGTTTGAATCGTTGCTTGAGGTGAGTTTATAGATCCCTATTAAACTGCTTTCTATGTTTAATGTTTTGGGATGTGATAAATGCTTTGATGCTTGCCTCTGGACGCAAGTAAAACTTGATTTCTGTGAACGCTTTGTGAACACTATTTATGAGATAGCTTATGTTGCTTTAGCCATAGTCCCCACTATCGTGAATCGTTAGTTACTCTGCTGGAGTAAGCTCTTATGTTACGGATAGATCTATTGAGGGTTGACAACCTCCACTCGGGCATTCTGACGTCGGGCGAGTGTGTACCATTTGTATGAACAGAGTTATCTTGGCTAGGTACTCCATTGGGGCAAAATTTATGTATGCAATCTATTGTATGCACTGGATCACTAGTTTCGATGTCACGAGCTTAGCTACCAGAAATATTGTGAACACCCAATTTATCCTACACTTGGCACTATATCTCCTATAGTTGCACGTGTACATGAAATGAAATCTGAAATTGAATTACTATGAACTTTTACTTGAAACCTATATTCTCACCAACTTTATGTTGACCCAATCTGGCATTTATCTCAGGTAATTGATGATGAGTTGTATCTGCTGTGTGAAGTACTTGGAGTCCGCATGCATTTCTTGGCTATCTTCGGACATTTATTTACTTATGCTTTTGAACTATTATCTCGTTGATGTTTAAAACTTTTACATTCCGCTGCACTATCTTTTGAAACTGAGACCTTTTGTACTATGATGCTTTTAATTTAAATTCAACGAGGTATTTTTATAAAACGTCTCATTTAGAGTCGTTCTCTTGTACCTTGAACTATGATACAATGACGTAACAGCCCCCGAGCTTCACCGCTTCCGCATATCACATTTTGGGGTGTTACAGAATTGGTAATCAGAGCCTTGGTTATAGAGAACTAGGTTTGCATCTTAGGCCTAGACTATAACCGATGTGGCTACTTGTTACTCTGTATATATATGTGTACTACGTAATGTATTACGTAGAATAACACTATAAGTAATATGGAATATATATTATGTAATACGTAATATGTAGTATATACATATGCATTTCGTTGATTTGCATACTTTAATTTCTATACATGATTATTTCATGCATACCCTACAACTGCTTTAATACGCATTTTGGTTGTTGCAGGTTATGTCATCATCTACTATTTCTTACCAGCCCGACTCTGCCGACGAAGAGTGGGAAGACGAGATTGAGATGGTACCAGATCATGTTGAGCCGGAGAATGACCCAGAGGAGGCTGATCCTGAGGAGGAAGGTGCGGAGTATGACCCTGACGAGGATCCGGAGGAGGATGATAAGGGTGAGCCTGGTGTGTTGTCTGATACTTCTGATGTTGTTGATGGGATGCCACATGTTGTGAATCGTACTTTGATCGAGTGGGTTAGTGGTAGTGAGGACGATGAGGATGATGAGGATGATGTGGATGGTATTGAGGTAGATCACGAGGGTGATGAGGGTATGGATGGACATGAGGTAGGTCATGAGGATGATATGGATGGTGTTGAGGTAGATCGCGAGGGTGATGATGATATGGATGGTGTTGAGGTAGATCGTGAGGGTGATGATGATATGGATGGATATGAGGTAGATCGTGAGGATGATGAGGACATGGATGATGAGATTGAGAGTGATACTGACGTTAGGATGGTTGTGGCTAGTAGTGATAGCGAGGGTGCTGAGGCTGATGATAATAGTAGGGTTGATGCTTTGACTGTTGTACCTGAGAGAGTTGAGCCTAGTAGGAGGAGTGAGATTAGGAAGACGTCCAACTTGAGGAAGAAGCCTACTGTTCCATGTCAGCGGTTTAGAGAGGAGAGGGAAGCTTTATGGGGTACGCCACCAGCTGAGGTTTATACTGAATATGATGATACTGTCCCACCTGCTGATGGAGCTGGACCATCCGGTGTTAGATCTCGAGCTTTGTCCGATTCTGATTCGTCATGCCCACGGAAGAAGGTTCGTATGTCTGATTCACACACTACACCTGAGGCATCGCCTACTCATGGGATTCGAGTTGCTACTGCTGTTTCTACACCACCTACTCATCATGTTGGAGAGCCCTCTAGACCTAGGTCATGTGTTGTTATGATAGGATCTGCTAGGGATTCAGATGTTGTTCGTTTTCGTCTACTTGAGGATGCGGTTTTTGGATTGTTAGAGGATAACGAGGATACCCGCGACTTGTTGGATACCACACTTGAGGAGGTTGCTAGGTTGAGGCGTGAGTTGGAGTCAGTTCGTGGAGGAGACCGATCTGCAGATGGAGACCCGAGGAGTGATTCACCGAGATGTGCTGAGTGTGATCATCGTCGTCACACTTAGAGATTCATCGTTATTGTGCTTAATTCTAGAGTAGATTGACATCTTTATCTTTTGGGTATTGTATCCACTAAACTAGAGTAGTACTCGGTTAGTTGGAGTAGACTAGATGTAATCATACTCTTATTTTATGACTATGTACTCGATATTTTGATTATGAATGGGAATTTAACTTTATGACCTTGACCAGTGACTATCCTTTTTGTGTTGTTATACTGTTAAATTATGCATTCTATTTTAGCATATGAAATATATAACGTGTATATTCGTGCTTGAACCTTAATTGCATTGTTGTCTTAACGCAAAGAAACAATGGTGAACACACGTAACGGAATGACTGACGCACAATTGGAAGCACTGATTACGCAACGAGTGACTGCTGCACTGGCAAACGTTCAAGCTAGCAACAACGTGAACGAAGCACCACCGAACAATGTTGACAATCGACCGCCTAATCCGTGTACTTACAAGGACTTTAGGAGCTGTGACCCTTTGAATTTTAATGGTACTGAAGGAGCTGTCGGATTAGCTCGTTGGGTTGAAAAGATGGAATCTGTGTTCCGTGTCAGTGGATGTACTGTTGAAAACAAAGTGACTTATTCTACTTGTACTTTAGCTGCTGGAGCGTTGACATGGTGGAACACCCATGTGCAGACGGCTGGAGCCGAGGAGGCGTATGGAATGAGTTGGGAGGAACTTAAGAAGTTGTTGACTAAGGAGTACTATCCTCGTAATGAGATTCAGAAAATGGAAATCGAATTGTGGAACCTGACTGTGAAGAACAATGACATTGGTACGTACACTAGGAGGTTCCAAGAATTGTGTTTGCTATGTCCTGGAATGGTTCTGGATGAAGAAAAGAAGATTGAGCGCTATATTTGGGGTTTACCGGGTAGAGTTCAAGGGAATGTGACATCGTCTGGACCGACAAAAGTTAGTGATGCTATAAGGATGGCTCACAGTCTGATTGACCAAGTTGTTCGAGCAAATGCTGGGAATGCTGCGGACAACAAGAGAAAATGGGGGAATAACCAAAGGAACAACCATGGGAACTATCCGAATAAGAGGCAAGACACCATGAAAGCGTACACTGCTGGTACTGGGGAAAAAGGAGTATACAATGGGACGTTACCTTTGTGCAATCGATGCAAGCGTCACCATAATGGACAATGCAATGTACAGTGTCACAACTGCAAAAAAACTGGACACATTGCTAGGGATTGTAAGTCATCACCCAACACGAAAGCCAACGTCACTTGCCTTGAATGTCAGCAGAAGGGACACTACAGCAATGAGTGCCCAAAGAAAAAGAACAAGGACCAAGGAAAAATTGCTAAAGCTGGGGAAGCTCGTGGAAGGGTCTATGTGATAGGAGGAGGAGAAGCGCAACAAAACCCCGACGTCGTGACGGGTACGTTTCTTCTCAATGGTCGTTATGCTTCTATTTTATTTGATACTGGAGCCGATAGGAGTTTTGTGTCGACTGCTTTTAGTGTTTTACTTGATGTGACCCCTTCGCCCTTAGACACTAAGTACACTACTGATTTAGCAACTGGGAAGTTGATAGAAGCCGACACTATACTTCGTGGATGCACTTTAAATCTTCTAGGTCATCCTTTCGTAATAGACCTTATGCCTGTTGAGTTAGGGAGTTTTGACGTGATTGTAGGAATGGATTGGTTGTCGAGATATCGTGCTACGATTGTATGTGACGAGAAGATCGTTCGTTTACCATTTGGTGATGAAGTTTTGGAGGTACAAGGGGATACAAGTAACGGAAAAGGGAAGTCACGACTGAACATTATCTCGCGTGTCAAGGCTCAGAAGTTGTTTTCGGAAGGTTGCCACGTATTTTTAGCCTGTGTTACTGAAAAGCAGACGGAAGAAAAACGGTTGGAAGATGTACCTATCGTACAGGATTTTCCAGAAGTCTTTCCTGAAGATTTGCCTGGATTACCGCCGGCTAGACAAGTTGAATTCCAGATCGATTTAATACCGGGAGCTGCACCTGTTGCTCGAGCGCCTTACCGTTTAGCACCGTCGGAATTGCAAGAACTAGCGACGCAACTACAAGAGTTGACTGATAAAGGATTCATAAGACCGATTTCTTCACCCTGGGGAGATCCAGTCTTATTTGTAAAGAATAAGGATGGGAGTTTTCGGATGTGTATCGACTATCGTGAGTTGAACAAACTTACCATCAAGAACCGTTACCCGTTACCTAGGATCGATGATCTGTTTGATCAGTTGCAAGGATCGAGCGTTTACTCGAAGATTGACCTTTGGTCTGGTTATCACCAATTAAGAGTCCGTGAGGAAGATGTTCCAAAGACTGCTTTTAGGACTAGGTATGGACACTATGAGTTCCAAGTGATGCCGTTCGGTTTGACAAACGCACCTACTGTGTTTATGGACCTCATGAACCGGGTGTGTAAACCGTATTTGGACAAGTTTGTCATTGTGTTCATCGATGACATACTGATTTACTCAAGGAATGAGAAGGAACATGAGGATCATCTTAAGATAATATTGGAATTACTTAAGAAGGAGGAATTGTATGCTAAGTTCTCGAAGTGTGATTTTTGGTTGCCAAGAGTACAATTTCTAGGTCACGTTATAGATATCAAGGGGATTCATGTTGATCCTGCCAAGATTGAATCAATTAGGGAGTGGACTGCTCCTACGACACCGACTGAAATTCGCCAATTCTTATGACTCGCCGGATACTACCGAAGATTCATCGAGGGTTCTCGAAGATCGCGAAACCATTGACGAAGTTGACTCAAAAGAAGGTGAAATACGAATGGAGAGATAAGGAGGAATTAGCATTCCAGAAGTTGAAACAAATGTTGTGTAGTGCGCCTATCCTATCGTTACCAGAAGGATCGGAAGACTTTGTGGTCTACTGTGATGCATCATCAAAAGGATTAGGAGCTGTGTTGATGCAAAGGAAGAAAGTTATCGCCTACGCGTCACGACAATTGAAAACGCATGAGAAAAACTACACTACGCACGACTTGGAGCTAGGAGCGGTAGTATTTGCCTTGAAATTGTGGAGACACTACTTGTATGGAACCAAGTGTGTCGTCTATACCGATCACAAGAGTTTACAACATATTCTTGATCAAAAGGAACTGAACATGAGATAACGTCGATGGATCGAGTTGCTCAGTGATTATGACTGTGAAATCCGCTACCACCCTGGGAAGGCCAATGTAGTGGCGGATGCGCTAAGTAGAAAGGAACAACTGATGACACGTAGAGTTAGATCGTTAGCTATGGTTATCAATCCGAACTTACCTGTGCAAATTCGTGAAGCACAAACCGAAGCTCTTAAGCCTGAACATGTTGAAGCTGAGAAATTAGGGGGAATGGTTACAAAGAAATTGGAGACTAGCACTAATGGAACGCTATGTCTGAATGGTAGAAGTTGGTTACCACGGTTTGGAGGACTAAGGGACGTGATTATGCACGAGTCGCATAAATCTAAGTATTCGATTCACACAGGATCTGACAAAATGAATCAAGATATGAAGAAGCTATATTGGTGGCCAAATATGAAAGCTGAAATCGCTACTTACGTAGGGAAGTGTCTGACTTGTGCTAGAGTGAAAATAGAACACCAAAAACCATTTGGATTGTTGGTTCAACCTATAATTCCTATGTGGAAATGGGAAAACATAACCATGGATTTCATAACTAAGCTGCCTAAAACGACAAACGGATACGACACAATTTGGGTAATTGTGGATCGACTTACGAAATCTGCATACTTTTTGGCTATGAAGGAAGATGATTCAATGGATAAGCTTACGAGACTTTATCTGAAAGAAGTAGTCGCAAAACATGGGATACCGATCTCGATAATTTCTGATAGAGATGGTAGATTTACTTCGGAATTCTGGAAATCACTTCAGAAAGCGTTGGGTACGCAATTGGACATGAGTACTGCTTATCACCCGCAGACTGACGGACAGAGTGAGAGAACTATTCAAACTCTGGAGGACATGTTGCGTGCTTGTGTGCTTGACTTTGGAAAGTAATGGGACAGACATTTGCCTCTAGTGGAATTCTCTTACAACAATAGTTATCATACCAGTATTAAGGCTGCACCGTTTGAAGCGTTGTATGGTCGTAAATGTCGCTCGCCTGTGTGTTGGAGTGAGGTTGGGGATAGTCAACTCACTGGCCCTGAACTCATCCGTGAAACGACTGAGAAGATTGTTCAAATCAAGAGCCGAATTCAAGCAGCCCGTGATCGTCAGAAGAGTTACGCCGACGTTCGACGTAAGCCTCTCGAATTTCAAGTGGGAGACAAAGTGATGCTAAAAGTATCGCCTTGGAAAGCTGTGGTACGTTTTGGCAAACGAGGAAAGCTGAACCCCCGTTATATTGGACCTTTCAAAATTCTGGCAAAGGTTGGAACCGTATCCTATCGTCTCGAATTACCGCAAGCGTTGAGCCGCGTGCACAGCACTTTTCATGTGTCGAACTTGAAGAAGTGTCTATCTGATGAGACACTCGTTATACCATTGGAGGAACTCCGATTTGACGACAAGATGCAATTTGTCGAAGAACCTGTTAAAATCATGGACCGTGAGGTCAAACGATTGAAACAGAGTCGTATTCCTATCATCAAGGTGAGGTGGAATTCTAAACTTGGACATGAATTCACTTGGGAGCGTGAGGATCAATTTCGTAAGAAATATCCGCAACTCTTTGACAACTCTAGAAACCGTGACACTGCTAAGCTTTGAGGACAAAGCTTCTCTATCAAGGGGATGATGTAACACCTGGTAATTTTCTCTACTTTGTAAAATGACTATTTTACCCTTTGACTTTTTATTTAGTCAACTATGTGATTTAACTGTGTTGGAACCGGGAAGTTATCCCGCGTTTTCTGAAAAACTGTTTGATGAAGAGTAATGACTTGACACTGTGCTCAGTCATTATTCTGAACATTTTCTGTGAACCTGACCAAAGTGCTGAGACGGTCAATGAATTGACGATAATCCATGAGATTATTCGTTATATGTGAATTATCTGCTTAACTGTTTAGTTTTTTACAGCGTGATCGTATTTTCATGAGCAGCGTGTTTAAATATTTCTGTATATGATTATATATGTCTGTATTTTAGTATTTTTGCTATTTATAGTAATAATCGTATTTACTGTGAATATTTAATTAACGTATCGCGTTTTCGTATTTTACGTCGTTTTTACGTTTAACCGTCGTTAACATGCATAAAATACTTTATAAACTATAAAATGTCAGTTTTCGTCGAAAATCGTAAATTTAATATATTTCGTCAAATTTTTAAGTTTTACGTAATTTTAAACTTAACTGTATACTTTTTGATATTTACCTAAACTAACTAAACCTTTTTACCTTAAACCTTTTAACTAGTTACCATAGTAAAATTTTTGAATAATTTACCCCCATATGGGACCCCCATAACCGGCCAAAACCAACACCATGTGCATGATGCACCAACACTTCACTCTTTACCATATTAAGCTTATACTTACACTTCTTACAACATTTAACCTATTAACCAAAACCACCTCAAATAATTCACATTATTCACTTCATTTCACTTCAAAAAAAACACACACATACCTCTCTTTCTCTCTCAAAACTCACGGCACACATACACATACATTTTCCACCATTGTTGATTTCTTAAAGCTTCATTTTAACAAGAATTAACACAAAACAAATACACCCTAGAGTTTGTACAAGCATAAAGAAGAATGGTTATTCTTGGTTTGTTGATTTGAGTAGTTTTTGGGTTGAAGTTGTAGAGTAGAGTTCTTGTTGATTATTAGTGGGTTAGAGCGTAGATCGGGTCGTTGTGATTACGTAGAGTCGTTACTCAAGGTTACTTCTTAACCCTTTTTCATCTTTTCATTCTTCATGCATAATCTTTGTAGATCTATGCATGCATGTTACTCATCAAGTATTTTCTTGAAATAAAATGATAAAAACTATTTTTGGTCATGAAATATTTTAGATCTATGAAAATTATGTGTGGATCTATTAGATCCATGCATGAAAATGGTTTAATTGAAAGACTTGTGAAAAATATAAGTATGTATATTTTAGATTTGTGAACTTGAAGTAAAATCTTTGATTTTGTTGGTGTTTATGAATAATTGGAGGGAACTAGTAGTGTTACTACTAGTGGTTACACTTGAAAATGGTCGAAAACGAGTTTTTACGAAAAATATACAATCTGTCCGATTTTTATAAGAGGCGTAGAGGGTCCTAAAAATTGTTTTGACACTAGTTTACTACGATATTATGAAAATATAAGTGAATACCTTCGTTTCGATATATTATGGGCTAAAAACGGAGCTAAAATGAGTAAGATATGGTCGTTTAAATTTCGTTGTCGGAAAACTTAATTTTTGGTGAAAAACACTATAAGTGGTTGTTGTCCAGATTTTTAAAATGGTCGAAACGACATTTTCGAGTTCGGAGTTGTTTTAAGTGTCGAAATGGTTACTAAAAGTTGTATATGAATGTTGGACTTGTTTTGTAAAAAGGGTATTAGCGCGAAATGTGAATACTTGTTGTACCATTAAAAGTTTGAACGTTGGAAGTGGAAATTGATACTATTGCGGAAAATGACTTGTTGAAATATTGGCGATTGAGAAATTGTTGAAAATAGGGGTTTTAGGACGAGATTTGAGTACTTACTAAAAATGGCAAATTTTTACGTGACGCCGAAAGGCTGCCGAATTTTCGTTAGAAATCGTGTAGGAAAATACATTAAGATAAATTTTGGTAAATTAAAATTTACGCCGAAAGGCTGTCGAAATTTCGTCGAGTCAAAAATAAATATTTTTGCCTAAGTATATATATACTATAATGTTTATAACGATATAACATTTACAAGTCACGATTTTAACAACAATATATACATATGATTGATGAGTAACATACGTGATGAACTATTGTGACTTATTTGCTAGCGCCTAAACTATAGTATTATATTTAGGTTGTTGCTAGAGTTGCTCGCTACTATTTGATCTTACTTGTGCGGTTTGAATCGTTGCTTGAGGTGAGTTTATAGATCCCTATTAAACTGCTTTCTATGTTTAATGTTTTGGGATGTGATAAATGCTTTGATGCTTGCCTCTGGACGCAAGTAAAACTTGATTTCTGTGAACGCTTTGTGAACACTATTTATGAGATAGCTTAAGTTGCTTTAGCCATAGTCCCCACTATCGTGAATCGTTAGTTACTCTGCTGGAGTAAGCTCTTATGTTACGGATAGATCTATTGAGGGTTGACAACCTCCACTCGGGAATTCTGACGCCGGATGAGTGTGTACCATTTGTATGAACGGAGTTATCTTGGCTAGGTACTCCACTGGGGAAAAATTTATGTATGCAATCTATTGTATGCATTGGATCACTAGTTTCGATGTCACGAGCTTAGCTATCAGAAATATTGTCAACACCCAATTTTTCCTATACTTGGCACTATATCTCCTTAGTTGCACGTGTACATGAAATGAAATCTAAAATTGAATTATTATGAACTTTTACTTGAAACCTATATTCTCACCAACTTTATGTTGACCCAATTTAGCATTTATCTCAGGTAATTGATGATGAGTTGTATCTGCTGTGTGAAGTATTTGGAGTCCGCATGCATTTCTTGGCTATCTTCGGACATTTATTTACTTATGCTTTTGAACTATTATCTCGTTGATGTTTAAAACTTTTACATTCCGCTGCACTATCTTTTGAAACTGAGACCTTTTGTACTGTGATGCTTTTAATTTATATTCAACGAGGTATTTTTATAAAACGTCTCATTTAGAGTCGTTCTCTTGTACCTTGAACTATGATACAATGACGTAACAGCCCCCGAGCTTCACCGCTTCCGCATATCACATTTTGGGGTGTTACAGTAATCCCATCATCCAAAGATATGAGCTTGCGTCATCCTAGTGAAGTCTTCAATCACCATAGGTTAACCACCTCCATGTCTTCGAGATCCCATAATTCATTACTTGCAAGATGTTCAATGAATGTAGTTTAAGTGAGTGAACGATCGTAAATGTAATGAGTTGAACTCTTGAAAATACTCCCCCTTGATATGAGATCCCCCTTGCTTAAGGCACCAACAAAGCAAGAATAGTGACGAGCTACAAAAATGGGTTAGAAGTATCCTACAAAACAAGGTTAGTAGACAAGAGCATATATAAAAAGAGCATATATTGTCGAGAGGACATAATCCGCTTTAATATCTTGGAAAAAATACCAAACTAAAGAGAGTATGACATGGACAATAAAAACAATTCCACATAGTCGAAAAGAGAGAAAGAAGGACTATGATGAAAAAAAAGAGGATGATAAACAATTCATTTGCACAAACAATGACAAGCATTGAAGAAAGAAGTCTGCACGCGATGCTATCAATCCAAAAACAAGTCAAAGGAGAGGATCTTGACAAGATCAATTCACAATTGTTGGAATAGAGGTAGAGAAGAAACATCCATACTAATTGTAATGAGAATATGTCAAAGGACTAAAAGCTTAGAATTTATGGAATCACCCAAGAAAATTCAAGATTTAATCAAAATCCTCTCAAAAGGTTAAAAACTTAGAATTGTTGGAATCACCCAATCCAATTGTAAATTTTAACCTCCATCGACTCTCAAAAACGAGAAGAATAAAAAATATAAAACCAAAGACATTATAGGCAAGGATGCTTATGAATGTCGACACCAAAAAGATGACTCAATGATAAAAAAAGATCAAATAAGCCAAAGAATATAAATGCCAAGATGGATGGTGTTTAGCATACGATAAACTACATGCTCAAATTTCGTAGCTCTTCTCAATCAATGTGAGTGTTCAGAGAACAACTACATAATGAGGAAAGGGTGAGGTTCGACTCAACTTAGTTTAGAAAGATAGAAGAGAGAGACTGGACTTAGAGAGGCATGATTAAAAAAAATCAAGAGAAACTCAATCAAAGAAGTTAAGGATAACTTCACAAACTGATTCATGAATACTATACCTTAGAAGGTGATAGTGAAATCTCGAAAGAAAATGAGAGAAGAAACTCAAAATAAGCTCAAGAAGACATGAAAGAGTTAGTACAAAATCTAACACATAATCAAGTAAGCACAAAGGATAATTCATGCAATGCCTAATGAAGTCTACAACAAAACAATGTAGAGAAGGTGCGCAATTAACACATATGCAAGAAACATGATTACTTAAAAAGAGAAGACTAAGTAAAACATGTTAGCACGTAGCATTTAAGGACATGCATGAGTTAGACACATCTAAGAGAATAAAGATCATACAAAGATGAAAAAAAACTAAACTTAAGCATAATTTTAATCTTAGTTACACTAGAATCCTAAGATTTGCTTAAATTAGATGCCTTAGCAATAAGCAATCCACATGCTTAAATGAAAGACAAGGGTGGTGGCGGAATTTGGTGGGGTGAGAGGTGAAGTCACCAAGGGTTCAACAAAGTCATTCACAATAGGAATGCTTTGGATGGGTGATGTGGGTGAGTTTGAAGGGGTAAAAGGTGAAGTCACCAAGGTATCAACAAAGTCATTCACAATGGGAATGCTTTGGATGGGTTGAGGTTGGGTAGTCACATCCAAGAGAGTACTTGGAGTGAAGGGTGAGGTTAGCTCATTCATTTTATATTGGAATGAAGGGGAGGTAGAACCATGTGAATGGTTGGTATCATGGGTTGAGGTAGTCTTGCATGGAGCAAGAGGTGGTGAGGGTGATGAAGAGATGAGAATTGGAACAATCTCATTCTTGGGTGTGTGAAAGGGTGAAGAGTTAAGTTTGGGTAACTTAATCTTAGTTTCGAGGTGCCTCTTTGAAGATGAGGTTTTGGATGAATTGGAGGTTCTTGTAGAACACGGTAGTAATGGGTGGTTTAAGGGGTAAGGATGAATGGTTTGAGGTATGAAGAACATGGCTAACAAGGTGGGTTTAAAAGAGTGAGGGGATGATCCAAACTAGAAAAGGGTTAAAAAGGGAAAGCCCAAGATATTTTAGGAGTGATCAAAGGTTTGAAACAAAGATTCCAAAGGGTGTTGGAACAATTGGGAAGTTTCAGAAAACCCGAATTTGAGAGCTTCTGCCCGCGGTTCTTTATCTCCACCGGCGGTTCCATATTGATATGGAACCGCGGTCTATTTAAAGAACCGCCTACAGAGGCTAGGTTTAGGTGGTGAAGGAGGATTTTCCAATTCAGAAAATCCTAATGTTCTAGTCTAACTTATCATAAAGTCATGCTTAAGAGCAATAAAAACTAGAACACACACAAAGGAAAGACACATAGGTTCAATTAGCACGTAAGAAGAAAGCTAAGAAAAACCTAATGGCTACAAAAGAAAAAGACTCCTAATGACATACAAAGTTCATCAAAGTAAACTATCAATAGTCATATATAGGAAGAGCCATTTAGCCAATTTTAGAGAATGAGTATGAGACTATCACTAGAGGTGCTCAATAAAGGCTAAACACGACCATTTTTACGAGTTATACACCAACTCAACTTCCCACATGGAAGTAATTCAACCGTTAGGTCAAATTAAGATCCTAGTGCATAAATTCTCTAGTAGTCATTCTCAAGTTAGGCAAAATGTAATTCCAACATTTGTCTAATAAAGTTTAGCAAGGATAAAACTTGCATGGCGACACAATGCATGACCTATTGAGGGTTAAGAATGCACCATTGCATATCTTGTCAAACAAGTCTAGTTAAGGTTATTTACCTTAATAGAACTTGAGGCCAATAACTTTGAAGTGTATAAACTGTGAGAACCCGTACTTTTCCAGCATTATTTTATTCTTTTTATTCGTGTTTCTGAATTTTCCGACGTATTACGTTTTCTTGTATTGCTATATGTAAATCCGGAGATTTTTAAATTATACTTTTTAAGTATTTACTGATCATTGATAATAAATTATCTGGAATTATAAAATTTCTTATTTAAATTTTCCATATTTGTTTAAATCAAAGTTTTTGATTTAAAATCACCTGCGTGCATTTTACAACGAGTTTATTCAAAACAATGTACAACGAGAATTCCTAGTGATCGCGATACCGACGGATGCCCAAAAGTTTACGTTTATTTATCGATTATTTCGATAATTTATATTTTTGACGATTTCGTTTTAATTACGTATTAAGTCGTGTCGAGAAATCGTATAATCATTTTTATGATGCATTGTAACTTTTGAAAAGTATTTTTACGAAACCCGAGCCCTGTAAATATTTTCAATATTTACCAATTACCATTTTCTACCCTTTAAAACTATTAATTGTTTTTAAGTCCATAAGTTTTAAACTTGGCAACAATGGTCCCTCCACGTAAACCACCATATAAAAACCATTTTACTTCCACTAAAAACACACATACAACAAGTAAAAAAAAACTCCATCACTCCTCCTCCTCCCTCTCTTTGCCGTAAGCACCTCCACCACAAACACCCCAACTTCTCAAATTTCCACCTTGATTTATTAAAAACTAAAATTAGACCCATCCTTAAAATCTTCTTGTGTTTCTAATGATACTAAAATCACCCACATGCATCAAGTTTTCACAAAGTTATGATTTTATGGTGGATTGATGTTTAAATCATCTTGCATGCTTTGTTTTGGTATGATCATCACATTTTAATCCTTAAAAGTCTTGTTTTTAATCTTTGATTTTGTTAGATTTTACATGCAAGTGTTTTTAAGAGTGTTTGAATGATGGGTATGATAGTATAGTGATCCTAGGGGTATGGGAATGAGTGGTTTTGCTTGAAAAATGGATTTGTCATATTTTCTAAAAGTACAATTTGGGACAGCAGGTCTTTAACTGATTTTTCGTGGGCTTAAGGTCTGTGAAAGACTAAGATTATTTGATATTGTTGTAGAGTTTTCTGATACGGTCGTTTTGGTATAAGATAGAGCTTCTAAGTCATTACGAGTCAAAAGTTATGCTAGTTTTAGTTTTCGTGTACCGGGAGACGCAAGTCGGCACAATCCGAAATTGTGGCTGATTTTGGGTCGACTCTCGGGGACTTTAGGCTTGGTTAGATTGTTGATACTACTGGATTTCAAAGTTTACAAACTGAGTTTGATGAGTCTAGTAGTGATTTCAAAAGTCGGATTGTCGAGTTTGTACTTTTAAAGCGGTCCAAACGGTTTTACAAAACAAGTGCACAAATTTGTCGTAAAATTTGGAGTCGAGTAAAGTGTCGAGCTGATGGGTTTTAAAGTGTGAACATTGGCTAAAATTTTGGTGAGGTCTTATACAGGTTATAAGTGACCTTGAAACCAATTTTCATGAAAAACGGACATGTCTAGATAGGGTAGATCGGTGTGTACATTCGGGGTGTACTTGCTGATTTTTACTTTGGACACGTAGTTCAATGCTTGTGTTGCGTGAGTTTGAGTGTTCACCATCGGACATGGTGACTTACTCAAGTGCTTATTCATTATATAAATGACTTAGCTACTGGTCCAAGAAAGGGTAAATGATATTTTGACTTGCGTTGACTTGGCGTCGTATGACGGGTCATTTTCAAGTGTTCAAGTGTTTTAACGTGTAGTGTTGGAATAAATGGTTAGTATGAATTCATTTGATTCGTGTCAATGGTTTTGAAACACGAATGCTTTGAAAACATTTGAGTCATATTGTATTTGGTATATATATCGATATTGAGTTCGAGTCTTAACGCGCGCCTTATTGTGATAGGTTGCGGTTTTCGTGTTTCCCCGGGCATCCATATCGTCGGTGATCGTCTACCACTACCGTTTCTACTCAGTTGCTGAGTACCGTGATCGACTTACCTCGTGGCTAAGGTGAGTTCATAGCCCCTTTTTACTTGTACATGGTTTCTAAACACGGGGTGAGATTTTACATGGTGGAACACAACCATTAAAAACTGTATGCTATCCAGAACTGTATGCTATCCAGAACATGTATGATTTTTAGGTTTTCGATATTATTATTGCTTTTAATCTAGCCTTAAGTTTCCTCTCCCGATCATGAACCGTTAATTTTCCGGTGTGCATTGCGCGAAGCGCGAATGTTGTGGGTGGATCCATCGGGATTGACTATCCCCGTCCCGATTACTTTGACGCACTAATATTCGTTTATACTTGAGTATTTAGGCTGAATACTCCCTAGAGGAACTTACACTGAGTTAAACTTCGGTTCATGAACTAAATAGCAATAATAATGACTTTGGACTATGGTTGACGTATATAACCATACTCCATACTACTTGTTTTATAAATGAATGCTTGTGTTCCACATCCTTATTACTAAACCTATGAATTTCACTCAACTTTGTGTTGACGATTTTACATGTTTAATCTCAGGTATTATTATTTAGCTTTGCTTGGATGGAAGCCCGTAGGATATTATCGCATCTTGGAGATTTATGTGATGCTTTTGAAAGATTTGTTTTATATAAACTATCTGAAGTTTATTCAATCATTTGGGCAACTTATTGTTATAAATTGAGACGAAATAATATAATTTTCCGCTTTTAAAACTCTGGGACCTATGTTTAAAAACTCTGACCTTTTTATGATGTAATGTACATGTTTTTATTTCGTCAGCTTTGTATGAACTGTAATTCATTGTTTCTTGTACTATGACGTGTTACCCCCTCGTTGCCTAGTTGATCCATGTCAGATTTTGGGGGTCTCATAGAGTGATATCAGAGCAATGGTTATAGGGAACTGAGTCATTTTCAAAAACTTAGTCTATAACCGAAAGTTCAAATATTTTATTGTTTCTAAGTGTCAAACAAAGAATCTGCCATTGTTGTTCGATATCTTCGCGGGTAACTCTCTAATCCTTATTATTTACTTTTAATTACGTTGTAGTATTTCATCTCCTGATTACATGTTGAAATATTACATTACCTTAATGGCGATAATTACTATGTCTTTTCAAAGCCTTGTGCTTCATGGATTATCATTGAATGTTACTGTGATTACATCTGCCTATACTGTATTTCTTGAATTCTTGTTCTTGTGAATTGATCTTATTGCGATGATTTCATATTGTCATGACGTTACATACTTTTATTCAGAGCGCGTATGCTGCCGACTTTTCATACTTAACTTTCTGAGTACTATTGCTATTTCATTTATGAGTGATACGACTGACTTCATATGCTCGTTCGTTTTGAATCATCTGTTTTTCTCGACTCGTTGTTACATGTTGTGCATACTCTCGTGATACCATTATTCGGGAATCGAATAAGTGTTGTTTTCGGCGAAACTTCTTATTTTCATTCTACTACCGTACGTGTTGCTTTCATTGTTTAATTTCTTTAATATATCTATTTAGATATCCAATTTGCTTGTCGACCATTTGTGATTGAATGTCTTGGAAAATAGTCTATAGACTATTGTGTTGCTCAATGTGTCTCCGGAAAAGACTAAAAGACATCGTGTGATTCACACATCTCGAAGCATTTGTTGAATCAGTACCTGAATAATATCGTGAGTTTTCGTAATCTTGATTGACCTTTACGCCACCGTTTTACACGACACTTGTACACGGATTACATCTTATTTCATTGATCATTCTATGTTTTGACTTCGACTTACAACATCCGTTGTACCTTGAACACATGATCGTCATTTCTTATGTGACGATTGTTTGGAATACGATCCTACTTGTATCCTCCCTTTTTCATTAAACCTCCTCGCCTCAGGAGTGTGACTTGTTAATATTTTGTTTCTTTCTCGGTATGTCTTGTGATTTTGGAAAATCACGCCGTCAGGAGACCTTCCTGCATTGCATCTTGCAGCCGAAGACATGAATGTCATGCGTCGTTTTTTATTTCTTAGTTTATCGTTGGTATTCTTGAATCATTTATGTATCGTGTTTTCTTTCGGTATGTCTTGTGATTTTGGAAAATCACGCCGTCAGGAGACCTTCCTGCATTGCATCTTGCAGCCGAAGACATGAATGTCATGCGTCGTTTTTGATTTCTTAGTTTATCGTTGGTATTCTTGAATCATTTATGTATCGTGTTTTCTTTACATGATTAATTATACAGTTTATCTTCTTTCGTCTTTGTGAAATCCACAAGTCTTGTGTGTACATTAATTATGGGTTATTATGAAATTGGATTTAACTTCAAGCTGTGTCGAAAAATATACTTTGTATAGGAACTTTATAGGAAGTTTAACAGTGTCGAGGAAATATTTTTATAACTTTAGACATAAAAATATATATGCTTCTGCTTGTTGAGACGTCCGTTTAGGACATAAAATTTGGCCAGTTAACTTTAAAATCGAGCAAGTTACGCTCATTTGAGATTGTAAAATTTAAGAACTTATTTTTGCGTAGTTCTAAAATATCATTTTATTGACAGATTCAATGCAAGGGCATTTTTGTCTATTTTTAATCCGTTTCAAATCTCGGGTAAAACTAGAAAGTTGTTCAAAACATCGTTTTACACTGAATTTTATATGACTTCGAGTAGTAAAAATATCATTTAGCGAGTTAATCGGTCTAGTCAAACCCAAAAGTCAAAACTGATAGACTTTAAAAATATGATTTCAAGCGTTTTTTAGTTCGTTGAGCTCGTAAAACTTTAACTAATGATATTTTGCAAACTAAAAACAAGGATTGCGTTTGAACAAGTATAAAATAGTAACTTTGAGTTCGGTCATACATGTACATAGATCTTGAACTTTTGAAATTCAGTAACTCCCTAATATAGAAACTTTTCGGAGTGATTGTACTATTTGTTAACTGATACCCTATTTTCTTAAAATTATATTATTGTCAAATTAATCACGATGTGCACACATACGAATTCCTTATTCTTTTCTTTTATTTATGACTTACTTGTCATTCTATATTGTCTTTCTTTGCTTCTATCGTACCACTGAATTGGACTGGGGTTGAAGTTCTTGCTTTCGTATCGTTCGTTACCATCTAGACACGTGTCTCTTGACGATTCCTACTAAACCCCTTGAAACCTTATCACCTTGTAACTATTTCATTGATTGTCTTGAACTACTCCATATTTCCCTCTTGTAACCTACTCGCTACTTTATAAACTATTGTCATGTTACCATATAAACTCAAACTGGTATTGTTTGCAAATCATTTTACAAAAGGTTTCATTTGGGCTTTCATAATTAAGGAAATGCTATCTTATAAAATTAATTATTATTAATTTTACAATGTATTCTCACCAATTGTTCTACATTGGTCTTGTTAAGAATTCTTGTAACATTACAATTGTTGAATTAAATACCTAGCCAGTAACTTATTGGCGAATAGTTTCATAAATTATTTTGATTTCTGTTTTTACAAATGCTATTATATACATATTTTAAATCATATGATATGTAATACTGGTTTAACGAAGATGATCATCGCATTGCTAGTCCTAAATTATGCATGGCCTGATCACCTATGCCTAATTTAGAAGGAGCCATGCAAGGCCAAATAGTAGTCGCCCTAAATATTTGACCAACAATCAACTTTTTATTATGTTCCTTAAAAAGTTAGATAAATAAAGTTTTGAAAACTTTTACATTTTATGCGAGTAACAACAAATTCGTGACTTACACATAAGAACCCTTACCTTTTCTTGAACAAAGTACATGCCTCAAGCACAAATTTCCTTACTCGGCGATCTTTGCTTTACTTGTTACCTCATCATCCTCATGATACAATTTTCGTTACCATTTGCCTAAATTCTTACCATTGATACCTGACCTGAAAGTTTCAACGTTGTTATGCTCCTTCATCGATTGACTATCTCTATCTATTTTGGTAGACCTTCGAAACGTCTTTGGACGCGATTAATGATTTACGACTGGACGTGAACAATGATTTCGTGTAACTGTCATGATGTGTGTTAGACTTTGTCGTTTTGAAATTCATTCATGTGAATCATGTGTTGATTTCTCCTTTCATTGCTAATGTTGTTCGTTTTACTGGAATGTCTATCAAGTAACTTCTTAAAAATTTTCTGTAATTCGAATTTTTTTTTATTGTGTGGCTTTTCTCTTTCGATTGAGTATCGACCAATGAGAACTTAATAAGCCGTTATTGGTGACGCCAACCGCACTCGTGAATTAATCTTGCTATAATCCTTGTTTCTTATTGTCCTTATCATCGATGCATCTATTCTATCATGTTCGTTAAGAGTTGATACGACTTCCGTTTTATTCCCTCGTGCTATTGCTTGTATACTAATTGTTGATCGATATTCGTTTCATAATCGTTTGCTATTTTGTCACTTTCTGAAAACCAGAAACTGTTACGTATTTATCGTTTGATATCTTAAACACTTTCTTGAATTTCTAAAAATTATTATTAATTTTTAAGAACGTTTTATACATTTTACCAAATGTTTAAATTGTCAAAATACCCATTTCAAGTTTAATATCGAATCTGTACATCCTCTTGGGTAAATTTATAACTTATGTTTAAACCGTGTCAAGTTGTATCTTTTAAAGTATTTGATTAAATCGTACTTTACTATCAGTATAATGAAATTATTAAAATTAATTTATAATTTTTAACAATGATTCTAAATAACTTGGAAAATCTGATTTTTCCTAATGGTAACGATAAACCTGAATTTTTAACGATAATTTCATACAGTCACCCGAAAAGCTCTTAAGCTGATCAAAATAACTATTTGAACTGAGTTAGTTTTACTTTGAAGTCCTGATCAAGAAAAAAAAAGATTTGACAACGGTTTACCCACTCATTTTATATAGAGTTTGATTTTTAATCACTACACCTGGTAAAATTTTCTTTTAATAAAGAAAATATTTAAATTGAGTTTTTAAAGTAATCCCAAAATGCTAGACAACTGATTGAGACAGCTTGTATTTTAAATGATCATATGTTATTCATTTTTTTCCCCTTCTTTTTCGCTTGTGACTAGATTCTTACATTTTAAGATTGTCACATTTTACAGTTGCACGACTTGCGACCCCTTGTTGATTTACAATCTTGGTTCATTTTATCGCACTTTACCTGTTTAAGCGATTCTTGTGTTCATTCTTGATAGTTTATCGCACGTATTTCCAACAATTCTATCTCTTGATGTATCTCCGTATTGAAAGATCGTTATTCTAATCCAAGACTGAAAAGTTATACGAAAAGGAGTTAAGAAACTGAAGCATAGTGAATTCTAACCGTTAAGATTCGTCGTGATGCAGAAATTTCCTGGGAAGCAATGAATTTTGTTCTACACCTTGTACCTCCTCTTGTTTGCATCTTCTACTGTTTTCAGGAGAACTCTGAGGACCAGAGTTCCTTTAGGGGGGAAGACTGTGAGAACCCGTACTTTTCCAGCATTATTTTATTCTTTTTATTCGTGTTTCTGAATTTTCCGACGTATTACGTTTTCTTGTATTGCTATATGTAAATCCTGATATTTTTAAATTATACTTTTTAAGTATTTACTGATCATTGATAATAAATTATCTGGAATTATAAAATTTCTTATTTTATTTTTCCATATTTGTTTAAATCAAAGTTTTTGATTTAAAATCACCCGCGTGCATTTTACAACAAGTTTATTCAAAAAACAATGTACAACGAGAATTCCTAGTGATCGCGATACCGACGGATGCCCAAAAGTTTACGTTTATTTATCGATTATTTCGATAATTTATATTTTCGACGATTTCGTTTTAATTACGTATTAAGTCGTGTCGAGAAATCGTATAATCATTTTTATGATGCATTGTAACTTTTGAAAAGTATTTTTACGAAACCCGAGCCCTGTAAATATTTTTAATATTTACCAATGACCAATCTCTACCCTTTAAAACTATTAATTGTTTTTAAGTCCACAAGTTTCAAACTTGGCAACAATGGTCCCTCCACTTAAACCACCATATAAAAACCATTTTACTTCCACTAAAAACACACATACAACAAGTAAAAAAAACTCCATCACTCCTCCTCCTCCCTATCTTTGCCGTGAGCACCTCCACCACAAACACCCCAACTTCTCAAATTTCCATCTTAATTCATTAAAAACTAAAATTAGACCCATCCTTAAAATCTTCTTGTGATTCTAATGATACTAAAATCACCCACATGCATCAAGTTTTCACAAAGTTATGATTTCATGGTGGATTGATGTTTAAATCATCTTGCATGCTTTGTTTTTGGTATGATCATCACATTTTAATCCTTAAAAATCTTGTTTTTAATCTTTGATTTTGTTAGATTTTACATGCAAGTGTTTTTAGGAGTGTTTGGATGATGGGTATGATAGTATAGTGATCCTAGGGGTATGGGAATAAGTGGTTTTGCTTGAAAAATGGATTTGTATATTTTCTAAAAGTACAATTTGGGACAACAGGTCTTTAACTGATTTTGCGTGGGTTTAAAGTCTGTGAAAGACTAAGATTATTTTATATTGTTGTAGAGTTTTCCGAGACGATCGTTTTGGTATAAGATAGAGCTTCTAAGTCATTACGAGTCAAAAGTTATGCTAGTTTTAGTTTTCATGTACCAGGAGACGCAAGTCGGCACAATCCGAAATTGTGGCTGATTTTGGGTCGACTCTCGGGGACTTTAGGCTTGGTTAGATTGTTGATAATACTGGTTTTCAAAGTTTACAAACTGAGTATGATGAGTCTAGTAGTGATTTCAAAAGTCGGATTGTCGAGTTTGTACTTTTAAAGCGGTCCAAACGGTTTTACAAAACAAGTGCACAAATCTGTCCTAAAATTTGGAGTCGAGTAAAGTGTCGAGCTGATGGGTTTTAAAGTGTGAACATTGGCTCAAATTTTGGTGAGGTCTTATACAGGTTATAAGTGACCTTGACACCAATTTTCATGAAAAACGGACATGTCTAGATAGGGTAGATCGGTGTGTACATTCGGGTGTACTTGCTGATTTTTACTTTGGACACGTAGTTCAATGCTTGTGTTGCGTGAGTTTGAGTGTTCACCATCGGACATGGTGACTTACTCAAGTTCTTATTCATTATATAAATGACTTACTACTGGTCCAAGTAAGGGTAAAGGATATTTTGACTTGCGTTGACTTGGCGTCGTATGACGGGTCATTTTCAAGTGTTTAAGTGTTTTAACGTGTAGTGTTGGAATAAATGGTTAATATGAATTCATTTGATTCGTGTCAATGGTTTTGTAACACGAATGCTTTGAAAACATTTGAGTCATATTGTATTTGGTATATATATCGATATTGAGTTCGAGTCTTAACGCGCGCCTTATTGTGATAGGTTGCGGTTTTCGTGTTTCCCCGGGCATCCATATTACCACTACCGTTTCTACTCAGTTGTTGAGTACCGTGATCGACTTACCTCGTGGCTAAGGTGAGTTCATAGCCCCTTTTTACTTGTACATGGTTTCTAAACACGGGGTGAGATTTTACATGGTGAAACACAACCATTAAAAACTGTATGCTATCCAGAACTGTATGTTATCCAGAACATGTATGATTTTTAGGTTTTCGATATTATTATTGCTTTTAGTCTAGCCTTAAGTTTCCTCTCCCGATCATGAACCGTTAATTTTCCGGTGTGCATTGCGCGAAGCGCGAATGTTGTGGGTGGATCCATCGGGATTGACTATCCCGTCCCGATTACTTTGACGCACTAATATTCGTTTATACTTGAGTATTTAGGCTGAATACTCCCTAGAGGAACTTACACTGAGTTAAACTTCGGTTCATGAACTAAATAGCAATAATAATGACTTTGGACTATGGTTGACGTATATAACCATACTCCATACTACTTGTTTTATAAATGAATGTTTGTGTTCCACATCCTTATTACTAAACCTATGAATTTCACTCAACTTTGTGTTGACGATTTTACATGTTTAATCTCAGTTATTATTACTTAGCTTTGCTTGGATGGGAGCCCGCAGGATATTATCGCAGCTTGGAGATTTCTGTGATGCTTTTGAAAGATTTGTTTTATATAAACTATCAAAAGTTTATTCAATCATTTGGGCAACTTATTGTTATAAATCGAGACGAAATAATATAATTTTCCGCTTTTAAAACTCTGGGACCTATGTTTAAAAACTCTGACCTTTTTATGATGTAATGTACATGTTTTTATTTCGTCAGCTTTGTATGAACCGTAATTCATTGTTTCTTGTACTATGACGTGTTACCCCCTCGTTGCCTAGTTGATCCATGTCAGATTTTGGGGGTCTCACATAAACAAGGTTTACACGAACCAAAGGAACACTCTTGATTGGTCTTTCGGAAATGACACATTTATAAATTGCATAGCAATGTAAATTACTTGAGTATTTCGGATGAAACATCCAAGTTATCAAACCGACTCTATTGTGCATTATAAGTAATTATTAAACAAAATATGTCTAACAATTTGAACAAGTAGATTCAATATAACACCATCAACACAAGTGTGAGTTATGATCCGATGTATATTATTAATAAACGACATTCATGTCTACACTAAAAAACATGAAATTAGATTCGATAATGATACCAATCATAGTTTGAATAATGCATTGATATTTAATCGAAATCTTTCTTGATTCTCACAAACACTCTTTTAAGAGAAAATAGCTAAGATTTTCAAAGGGTGTTTCATGTTTTATAGTGAGACATTTATCTATTTGAACTAATAACACAATGATCGAGTAAGACGACCCAAATCAATAGATTTGACAAGCTCCCAAAGCTTTCAAACCTAAAAGTGTTAAAGAACATGCCGAGGTGTACAAGATGTTTATGTAACATTTGTAAACCAAGAGATGTTAATCATATATGCAATGCACACATAATGTTGCAACTAAAATGCAAGAAATCTAGCATACATCCTAATTAGGAAAAACTAGATACTAACAAATACCAAGCAAGGCACAAGAGACTAGACATATAAGCAATACTACTACAAATAGCAAGGATCACTTAATAATGTCTACATATAATAATAACACACAAGGAAACACACACACACAATTAGCTTAACACTTAAAAGCATTCGTCCATGTTTTGAGTGTTAGATACAACAAAGTATTCATAGCTTGATTTTATTTGAAAATAGTATTTGACCCATTTAAAATTTAATTAAGTTTAACACTTTGTAAATATATCAATTTTCAAAGATATATCACCAAGAGATGTCCAACTTAATAGAAAAGAGTAAAACACAAGTTTTACGACAAACCGAGACTCAATACTTTGGACAAAGTATATAACTTATAAAACATTTAAATTTTAAAGTTTGAATAAAGGTTTGGAAGCATTTTTAATTGATAGAAAATTCAATTACGTTCGAAATGACGGGTGACACGACTTCTACGGACTTACGGTTGATTTTATATGATTTTTCAAAGTTTGCAAAAATTTGAGTCAGACTGACTGCGGTTCCTTATTGATAAGGATCCGCGGGGAACAATAAAGAACCGCGGTCAGATGACAATTAATGAGTTTTTGGCCAAAATCATTTGGTAACTTTTTGGAAGGATTTAGGACTCTAAAAAATCATTTTAGACACATAGAACTCGTATTTTAGAGTTAATTACGACACAAAAGATTTTTATACTTCCAAACATGAAAAGATTTAATTCAAGCTATTATACAAAGTTTATTTAACACCAAAACTTGTACAAATGAAACAACAAAACACATTTCATAAGTAATCACTCTTCATGAACAATTTGATACAAAGATCGTCTCTATTTTTAAAAACCGTTTTCATTTTTAAAACCATTTGTTTTGAAAAAGAGAGCAAAGATCGATCCAAGCTTTAAAGTACAATATACTTCAAAGATCTTGAATAACCTCGCTCTGATACCAATTGTAGAAACTAGAAGGGGGGGGGGGGTGTTGAATAGTTTCTAGTTAGTTTTCAAAACATTTCGGCTTAATCCACTGTGTGCGGTTCCTTATGTGTACCCGCGGTTCTTTATCAATAAAGAACCGCCGGTCCATTTAGAGAACCGTCGATAGTGAACTTAACCTTTTGTTACATGTTAAACTTTGAAAATCCTTTGTATCAAATTCTCGATCAAACTTGACTAGATATGAGATGTGTTTGATTGAAAGATATATACTACAAGTAAGTAAACACACAAACACATCAAATCAAGAGTACATCAAGCAATAGTCTAAACACTAAGCACACACGTACTAAGCATAAGCTTTTCCGCAACTAGGATGTTTAGACTAAGTGATGTATACTTGACCATAATCTAAACACGAAGCACACACGTACTAAGCCTTAGCTTTTCCGCAACTTAGATGTTTAGATTATGAGATGCACACAACACACAACATATAAATACATCTATAATAGTAAAGACATAAATGTAAAGGAAAGTACCAACATGATGATTTATAGTGGTTCGGTCACGAAGCTCCTCTTCGCCCTACTCCACTCCTCGAGTACACCTTACTCGAGAGTTACTTCACTAGTCAACAAAACTCCTTTCAAGGCGGAGAAAACCATACACGTCGCTTACACATTTCCGACACTAAGCTAGATGTCGAGTCCTAATCATAGGTAGGACCAATATACACAACGTTGCCCACTTCACCATTTAACGACACAAGGCTAGATTTCGAGTTCTAATCGAAAGCTAGAACCAATCTTCACGACTCTTCACTTTGAAGCTAAGTGAGAACTTCACACAACACAACTACTAATCACTTTAAAGTTTAGTGAGAACTCACAAGACACAACCACATCACTTTATAGTTTAGTGAGAACTACCTAGACACAACCACATAACTTTAGAGTTTAGTGAGAACTACCAAGACACAACCTAATCTACCCACTAGTTATGTTTTATGGCCCAACATAATAAACCTTATGTTTTATGGCCTAAACACATAAGCCATATAGATCTAAGCACACAACACTTAGATCTATAACTCTAACACTATATCCAAGTACTAACAAGACTTGGATCTACACAACTAACACCTAATCCAAGGATACCCATCACTTGGATATTCTACCCTTACAAACACATCCAAGTGTACCCACAACTTGGATCTTCTACATATACATAGTAGGAAGACAATAATCATGACTTAATCTAGAGAGATCTTCATCATGTTATGACTCAAGACACTAACACTTCACAAGGGTGAAAGTGTTCTTCTCATTGCTCTTGATGAGGCAAATGAGGAATGGGATATTGGAAGGTTTTTGTGTGTTTTTTGTGCAAGTGAAATGGAAGAGAATAGTCTTCTATTTATAGCCAACTCTGGCCTTGGAGAGCACCTTTTTACCCAATGGATAAAAGAGTGGACTACCCATTGGATAAAAGAGTGGACTACCCATTGGATAAAAGGATGCACCTTATATTCTTGGAGCCCAAATTCAAAATTTAAATTTTGAATTTATTAGTTTCCCTCCATCTTCTATAAGCTTCAAGAAATCTTGAGTAAGCCTAAACCGGCTTGACTGCACGCGGTTCTATATCTTCCCGCGGTTTGATATCACTAAGGAACCGCGTGTTCTATAAGAGAACCGCGCGTCCTTCTTGTCTTTCATGACGAATGTAATCTTCAAGGTGTCAAGAGAAGTATACATAAGTATTCTTGAGTGATTACGAGTACCTTACACATTTTACATTATGTATTGCGAGTTATACGTTTGTCATCACCAAAACATGAAGGGATCATCTTGATTAAACATCGTAATGTTTGCACTAACAGACTTGATAAATTTTGCTTTGCTTAAAAGACTTGTATAATAAAACATTTGTAATCTTCATACCTGTGATTTCTTTACTATATAATAACCCTTTTGAGATAAACCTTAAAACTAATTTTTTTGTAAGAGATCAAGTTGGTGTGTCTGATGTTTTTCGCCTAATAATGTTGTTTATCTCTCTTGCCATTGTAATAGCTTACTAGCATAATAATTTCGTCATGGTGCTTTTTAGTTTTCTGCATCTTCCCTTAAGCTCCTCGTGCAGCCTTGTACTTAAGGGGACTTTTTTACGGGTTGCTTGGAGTCAAAGTTTGTATTAAGGGTTGAAACTAGGATTTTTAATCCTTTAAAATTAAAGTTCGTTTATCGTTCCTCGACTCACTCGAATTGATTTCCGGTTTAAACGTAAAACTCGATTTGTTCTTGGTGAAACGTATTTTTGGTATATTAAAACTAATTTAAAAACTATTCAAAATAAAAGCTATTTAAAATTTAAATCTAATTAATCTAAAAACTTTAATTGAAATCTAATTTAACTATATAAACTTAATTAAAAACTATATTGAAAACTAAAATTTTTAAATCTAACTAAATGAAAACTTTTAAAACTTTTTAAATTAAAACTTAATAAAACTAAATTTCAAAATTAAATTTAAAACTTAAAATAAAACTATTTTTGATAAAAGTAAATTGAAATGAAAACTATTTTTTTTATCTTTTTATATTTTTTTTTAACAACTGAGTTAAAGGAAAATTAAAACGAAATTCAAATTTAAAAATTAATTAAACTAAAAAAAACTTAATGAAATCCTATTTAATTAACTGCCACTAGTAACTATATTAATTGAATTATGCAGATTCAAACACAAAAAGGGGCGCAGAGGAGATGGTTGGGGCGATTGGTAGCTATGCGAGGGGACTGGGGTTCGATCCCCAGCCCAGACAAAAATTATGCTAATATTTTTGATTTTTTTTTTGGAACTAGTTTTTTTGACAGTAAAACCAAAAATGAACAATAAGTTGAAATACCAAACACAATAAGCAACAACTAAGTCTAATAAGCTAGTGAAACGAAGACATAATAAGGCTGAAATCCAAATAAGCTATAAACTAATAAACTGAATAACCAAAATAAATAAGCTAGAACAAAAAGACTAATAAGCAGATCCAAAAGACTATAATCGAAACAAATAAGCTAAACCGAATTATAAGCTGTAAACAATAAAGCTGAATAACGAAAAAGAAGATCCTAACGCACGAAAACTATAGCAACTAAATAAGCAGAAAACATTTAAACTGTAATCTCAAACAAATATTATCTAAATAAACTAGCAAACCTAAAGCAGAAACAATAATCACAAAAATAAACTAGCAAACCTAAAGCAGATATATTTAAATAGACTCGAATCGCCAAACAGAAACTTGACATAAGGAGATATAAAACACGCCTGGATTCAACAGTACTTTAACTAATTAAATGGACTGAAATTTAAATCTAAACAAATATTACCAGATAGATTAAACTTAAACAAATAAAACCAAAGCAAATCCAAACAACAAGCAGATAATTCATAAACTTAACAAATAAAATTAAAAGAAGATTAAAACCTGATGTTGATTTCCGTTGAGAAGAAGGAAGGCGCTGAGCCTCCTTAATGAACCGAATCAAAACCGTCCTTCGTCTCCATTAATTTAACCCGTCACCAAGTCTCGATCCAAATTAAGCTTCGAACAGTGTTTAATTTATTTATTATTTTTATTTTTTTTATTATTATTTTTTTTTTAAATTGGCCGAATAGTAAACAAAACCAACCAGATTTAAAATAAATTGAGAAAGAAATTAATTTAAATATTAAGTAGAACAAACAGTAACATCAAACATTAACCAATGAAGTTGATTGACAGAAACTTAAATGAGATGAAAATAACTTTTCATTAATTAAAAATCAAATTACAATACTGGAAATTAAAATACAAGATTAAATCTATAACTAATTTACTGAAAAATAAATCTAATTTAAATCTACTCCTAAATTTTAAAAAAAAACTGAAAATAATAAAGAAAAGCTTGAAAAGATGGATTACAAGTGAAGGGGTTTTATAAGGATCCCTCGATCCTTCTAGGCTTCCTTGGTGGCTACGGAGTGAAATCCTGACCGCTAATCCTTAATTTCTCTTCTCTTTCTTCTATCTTGCTTGATCAAACGGCTGTGATTACTTGAGTGCCTCGGATTGCCAGCGTGGTATGGTTTGATTTGTGGGTTTTGGGAGTGTGATGTGTATCCTCCACTAAAAATCAGCCACGTAACCTTGCCTCTCCACCTTCATCTTCCGGAAACATGGGGAATTAATTCCCCCGCGTGGATTACACGCTCCAAGTAAAAACCCCCAATTTATTTTGATTTCTGGGTGAATAGTAAAAAGTGATTAGGGTTAATTTTGTGGTGACTGGTTTCAGTGAAGTGAGAAAGAAGATGTAAAACTAAGTTTTCATTGAAATGATAATGTGTGTGGTGAGTGTCTAGTTTTCATCGAAAACATTAATGGGAGAAAATAATACGTTTAAAAAAAATGTGTAAGTGGGGTGAGGGGTTAAAAAAGTATACGTGTAGGTAAATTTTGTGTGGGATGTCGGTTGCAAAATTGACCAAAAGAAATCTTGAGTTGCAATTTTGACTAGCAAATTTTCTTCTTCAGTCCATTTGGTGCTAGTGATTGGGCTTGTAGCCCACTACATCCGTGTAAGAACTTTGTGTTGGGCCTCTAGGGCTTTTGATTATCAAAAAAAAAAAAATACCATTCCTTTAAATGGGTTTTTAAGCCCATTTCCCAATTGTGGGTCCCACTTGTCTCGTAAACTCGACAAAATATTAAATCCACTCATGTCGAGCTTGATTTTTGGCTTCCTCGATCTTTTCATCAATCTCGTGTCGGTTTTCATCGGTTTCCGTGATCGTTGCACACTTTTGGACTTTTGATCTTTGTCTTCGTCTCTATCTTGACTTTTCTTTGACAATTGACCGTGAAATCCCGTGTTTTATCTTCTTTTGATCATTTGTACTTATTTATCACACAAAACACAAAACCACGCGTAATTCCGACATTTATGATAATAAACACATGATTCGGTCTTGTTATTCCTTGATTTTAGTGGCAAAAGGATAAGTGTTTTCACACTTATTAAATCCCCTACACTTGACCATTGCAATGACCCCATGCAATGCATAATTTTAAAGCATAAAATTACATTCTTCTCATAATTAATCAATCTCGGCCTTTATTAAGATATACTAATATTACTTATGATGGAAAGATAAAAACTTTAAAAGAAACAAAAGTGATAACAATTTATTAACTTGGAAATTATTTGATGGAGAAACTCGTAAAGAAATCTAAGACTTAGATTAGGGCTTTGGTGTCATGAATATTAATCACCCTCAAGTTTCACGTTCCCCAAACCAAGCTCAAAAACGAGATCATTGTTATTACAAGTTAGCACCACTAACACTTACTCATGTGGTTTAGTTAATCACTTAGACCCCCTTATTCCTACGGTGTATCTCTTGTATTTTATTGTTGTCTTGAATGATCACGAGGATGCATTTTTGACTTATTTCGATAATTTATTAAGGCCGAAAATAAAGTGGGACGATTTAATCAATAGTTAGCTAAAGGACAAAATCTTTTAAAACGGCTTCTCGAAACCTCATAAAGTTCATATCTTGGCATAACTCGTTTCACGATTTGAGACCTTTCTCGGACCGATATTTGGCTTGTACTTCAAACTTCAAATCTTGAGAGACGATCTTGAAATTATGGTCTTCTCTTCATTTTGGTATACATCTTCATAAGGAGTGAAAGATGCTTCAAACGTTGACCACGACTTCTTCATTTATCCTCTTCTTTATTTAGGATTTTGATATACAACGATCCGCCTCCTTTTCGGACTTGGATCTATTTATCCTCATACCTTGTTAGGGTCTTTTTGGATAGACTTCTCCATGATCTTTAGGGGAGTAATTGCTTCTCGTCGTGTGTCTTGATCCTTCATATTGATTTGGATTAATGATCTTCACATCATCTTAGGATCTTTAGCAAAAAGTGAATCCCATGCCTTGTTAGGGCCTTTTTGGACTCGGGTATCCTCATGCCTTGTTAGGGCCTTTTTGGATAAGCCAATCTTCGCGTCCCGTTTCAATAAGTTATGCCTTGGCTATGAACTCTAATTAATACCGAGCAACTTTTAAACGATCTTGTGCTAGAAGCTAAGTAACCTTTTAAATCGTACAACCTTATTTATTGCAAATATATTTATTAACAAGTGATGGGAGAAAAAGCTCATAACTAACTCACATAAGTTAATGAAAGAATACCGAACTTATAATTAACTCTATCATCTCTCGTTCTCCACAATTTAAAATCTCAAGGAATGAGACTCGTGGATGCTTAGCCTAATAAACCAATTAAGGCCCATATGGTTAAGGATACTAGCTAGAGTAAACTCGGATAAGTAAACTCGGGTTGAGTCAAAATATTCACGACGGGCCTAATATATCAAAGACATCTAAACTTGTTAAAACCATTTTATTATATTTATTATTTTTTTTATGACTTTATTCTTAAAATAGAAAATACGATGCAATGACAAAAATACTACAAGGCCAAAATAGATCAAAAATTTGAAAAACGTTGAAAAATTTTAAAAATTTTCCGGTTAAATGGGGTCAAATTCATGGAAAAGGCCACTAAAATTCGATAGAAGGCCCCCCTACACTTAATATAAACATTGTCCTCAATGTTTAAGCACGTGGGAGAATAAACTCCCCTACACTTATGACATTGAGTACGTTGTTTAAAATCGAGCTAAGGAAGGGACAACTAAAGTGATTACATTTATTCGTTTTAAGATAGAATCACAATAGCAAAAACTTATCGAAGGAACCGGGTACACGGGTAACACGGGAACACGGGTCTCGTCAAAAGTACCAAAAGTGGATCATCAAAGCACATGTACCTACACAATCACAACACACAAAACAAACAACCTACACGGCTCCCCCTACACTTATTGTAGAAAATAAATAAAAGATAGATAATAGATAGATCAACGGGTTGCCTCCCGAGAAGCGCTTGTTTTTGTTAACCGAGTCACGAGCCTGACTCGACCCCGAATTAAATGGTCCATGGGGAAGCCTCGAATGTGATACCGGGATCAAAGATCTTGTCCTCGGTCCCGGATGAACATAATAATTGAGAGGCAGGAGGATAAGTCATAGAAGGGAGAAAAGTCCGCTCAACATACGAGAAGTATGTGAGGTCGTGATCCACGGGAGGTGGGGTGGGTAAAGCCGTAAATGTATTAATCAAAGAATGGTCAATGTCACCTCCCGGGTCAAACCATTCATCCTCATGAACGTGAATCTCTTCGATTTCTTCATCATAGATAGGCTCGTCAAACAAAAGTTTGTCGTTCCCCTCATTGAGGATTTTAGAAATTCTCTCGAAAAGATCACGATCAAGTACGAAACCATCATTCATTTGTGGGATTTGTTGATAAGTTAAATCCTCACGAATGTGGTAAACGTAATTCTCATTAGAGGAGTGTTGATTAGGTAACTCCTCGAGAATTGGATGAGAATTGATGGTAGAATCAAAAGTAATTGGCGAAGAGGCAAATGTGAATTTGTCAAAATCCGAGTTCTCAAAATCAATATCAATATCAAGTTTTAAAACACCATTTGCCTTCTCATCAATACCATGATCACAATTAAGCTCATGCGAGAAATCCAATAACACGGGATCATAAAAAGCATCCTCGTGATGGAATTTCTCGATACTTGGGGTATAAAAGTCATCACTAAGGAGTAAAGAATCCGATAAATCATTATCATGGTTTTCAAAAGTCGGTCTTGGTAAAATAGGCGAATCATCCTCATCCGATCCCGAGGAATAATTAAAAATATAGTCGGAATCACAAGATAACTCATCCCTATCTACAAACTCCTTAGGTGTAGGACAACTTATGAGTTCTTCTTCTATGCACTCACACTCCTCAAAAATTGGTTTCTCAAAACATGTCTCGCTAAGAGGATTTGAAGAAAGCATAAAGTCATTTGAAGGGGTAGGTGAAGGAGGCATAAAAGAAATGGGGTCATCAACGGGTAATGAAGGCTCAAGAATAATCTCGGGAATTTCCTCAATAGGTGAGGAAAGAGGAGAGCTAATAGTATCCGTGGGTGTCAACACCGGAGGGTGAGTAAAACTCATGATAGTCTCCGGGCCTTGTCTCTCCTTTATTGGCGGAGAGATGGAAGGATCCACAGTGGGAACATCACTACTAGTTGTGGTGTTAGCCTCAATATCATCACTCAAAGACGGCTCAATAACAAATTGATCTTGATAGGTTTCTAAAATGAGCATGAATTTCCTATCGGTGGACTCTTGCATTTGTCTAGTAGATTCTAGCATTTCTTCCATGATTTTCTCATGTTCGGTCAATTTTTGTAAAATCAAGTCCATTTGAGGGTTGTGCATGTCCATTTGATTAAAGTTTTGAAAATTGCCGTTATTTGGAAAACCTTCATTATTTGAAAACCCTTGATTTTGAAATTCCCCATAAAACCTTTGATAATATTGTGGTGGGTCACTATTTGTAGGAAAACTAGGGGAGCCAAAATAGGTATTAGTATCATAACACATACTTTCCTCATTAGTATAAACCTCCTCATAAGTTTTGTCACAATTAAAATAAGCATGAGGCCCACCACAAGTCGAACACTCCTCGGACATAATCTTATAACGCTCTTCTTGCAAGATTTCCCAAATCGGACGATTATCCATGGTAGTGTCGAAAGAAATCGAAAATAACAATAATTATTATGCTACGTAATATATTATAATAAAAGAAAAATCTTTTTGTATTTTTTAGAAAAATATATATATATAAGAAAAATCGAAAGAAATCGAACTACGAAAAATAACACTAATACGTAATATTTTTGGTGTAATACTTTTAGGAAAAAGTATTACTTTTGTATTTTTTAATTTTTTTGGTGCAATTCTTAGGAAAAATATTGCTTTTGTGATTTTTAATTTTTTTGTATTTTTAAGTTTTTGATTTTTTTTGTGTTTTTGATTTTATTAACAAGAAACGTAACGTTCAAAGAATGAACGGATCCCAAAATCCAAACGTCTTCACGAAAAATCGTCAATCGTACGAGCGAAGCGGCAGCGGCGCCATTTTGAAACTAGGATTTTTAATCCTTTAAAATTAAAGTTCGTTTATCGTTCCTCGACTCACTCGAATTGATTTCCGGTTTAAACGTAAAACTCGATTTGTTCTTGGTGAAACGTATTTTATGTATATTAAAACTAATTTAAAAACTATTCAAAATAAAAGCTATTTAAAATTTAAATCTAATTAATCTAAAAACTTTAATTGAAATCTAATTTAACTATATAAACTTAATTAAAAACTATATTGAAAACTAAAATTTTTAAATCTAACTAAATGAAAACTTTTAAAACTTTTTAAATTAAAACTTAATAAAACTAAATTTCAAAATTAAATTTAAAACTTAAAATAAAACTATTTTTGATAAAAGTAAATTGAAATGAAAACTATTTTTTTTATCTTTTTATATTTTTTTTTAACAACTGAGTTAAAGGAAAATTAAAACGAAATTCAAATTTAAAAATTAATTAAACTAAAAAAAACTTAATGAAATCCTATTTAATTAACTGCCACTAGTAACTATATTAATTGAATTATGCAGATTCAAACACAAAAAGGGGCGCAGAGGAGATGGTTGGGGCGATTGGTAGCTATGCGAGGGGACTGGGGTTCGATCCCCAGCCCAGACAAAAATTATGCTAATATTTTTGATTTTTTTTTTGGAACTAGTTTTTTTGACAGTAAAACCAAAAATGAACAATAAGTTGAAATACCAAAGACAATAAGCAACAACTAAGTCTAATAAGCTAGTGAAACGAAGACATAATAAGGGTGAAATCCAAATAAGCTATAAACTAATAAACTGAATAACCAAAATAAATAAGCTAGAACAAAAAGACTAATAAGCAGATCCAAAAGACTATAATCGAAACAAATAAGCTAAACCGAATTATAAGCTGTAAACAATAAAGCTGAATAACGAAAAAGAAGATCCTAACGCACGAAAACTATAGCAACTAAATAAGCAGAAAACATTTAAACTGTAATCTCAAACAGATATTATCTAAATAAACTAGCAAACCTAAAGCAGAAACAGTAATCACAAAAATAAACTAGCAAACCTAAAGCAGATATATTTAAATAGACTCGAATCGCCAAACAGAAACTTGACATAAGGAGATATAAAACACGCCTGGATTCAACAGTACTTTAACTAATTAAATGGACTGAAATTTAAATCTAAACAAATATTACCAGATAGATTAAACTTAAACAAATAAAACCAAAGCAAATCCAAACAACAAGCAGATAATTCATAAACTTAACAAATAAAATTAAAAGAAGATTAAAACCTGATGTTGATTTCCGTTGAGAAGAAGGAAGGCGCTGAGCCTCCTTAATGAACCGAATCAAAACCGTCCTTCGTCTCCATTAATTTAACCCGTCACCAAGTCTCGATCCAAATTAAGCTTCGAACAGTGTTTAATTTTTATTTTTTTTTTTATTTTTTTTTTATTATTATTTTTTTTTTTAAATTGACCGAATAGTAAACAAAACCAACCAGATTTAAAATAAATTGAGAAAGAAATTAATTTAAATATTAAGTAGAACAAACAGTAACATCAAACATTAACCAATGAAGTTGATTGACAGAAACTTAAATGAGATGAAAATAACTTTTCATTAATTAAAAATCAAATTACAATACTGGAAATTAAAATACAAGATTAAATCTATAACTAATTTACTGAAAAATAAATCTAATTTAAATCTACTCCTAAATTTAAAAAAAAAACTGAAAATAATAAAGAAAAGCTTGAAAAGATGGATTACAAGTGAAGGGGTTTTATAAGGATCCCTCGATCCTTCTAGGCTTCCTTGGTGGCTACGGAGTGAAATCCTGACCGCTAATCCTTAATTTCTCTTCTCTTTCTTCTATCTTGCTTGATCAAACGGCTGTGATTACTTGAGTGCGTCGGATTGCCAGCGTGGTATGGTTTGATTTGTGGGTTTTGGGAGTGTGATGTGTATCCTCCACTAAAAATCAGCCACGTAACCTTGCCTCTCCACCTTCATCTTCCGGAAACATGGGGAATTAATTCCCCCGCGTGGATTACACGCTCCAAGTAAAAACCCCCAATTTATTTCGATTTCTGGGTGAATAGTAAAAAGTGATTAGGGTTAATTTTGTGGTGACTGGTTTCAGTGAAGTGAGAAAGAAGATGTAAAACTAAGTTTTCATTGAAATGATAATGTGTGTGGTGAGTGTCTAGTTTTCATCGAAAACATTAATGGGAGAAAATAATACGTTTAAAAAAAATGTGTAAGTGGGGTGAGGGGTTAAAAAAGTACACGTGTAGGTAAATTTTGTGTGGGATGTCGGTTGCAAAATTGACCAAAAGAAATCTTGAGTTGCAATTTTGACTAGCAAATTTTCTTCTTCAGTCCATTTGGTGCTAGTGATTGGGCTTGTAGCCCACTACATCCGTGTAAGAACTTTGTGTTGGGCCTCTAGGGCTTTTGATTATCAAAAAAAAAAATACCATTCCTTTAAATGGGTTTTTAAGCCCATTTCCCAATTGTGGGTCCCACTTGTCTCGTAAACTCGACAAAATATTAAATCCACTCATGTCGAGCTTGATTTTTGGCTTCCTCGATCTTTTCATCAATCTCGTGTCGGTTTTCATCGGTTTTCGTGATCGTTGCACACTTTTGGACTTTTGATCTTTGTCTTCGTCTCTATCTTGACTTTTCTTTGACAATTGACCGTGAAATCCCGTGTTTTATCTTCTTTTGATCATTTGTACTTATTTATCACACAAAACACAAAACCACGCGTAATTCCGACATTTATGATAATAAACACATGATTCGGTCTTGTTATTCCTTGATTTTAGTGGCAAAAGGATAAGTGTTTTCACACTTATTAAGGGTGCCTAAGTTTCAACACAAGGTTACTTTTTAGTAAAAGGTTGTTTTTAGTAATATATCTGTTGGGTTCACATTTGATGGGCCTTTGTTTGCATGAATTGGAGATTCATTTTGAGATGTATTCTAGGAGTTTGAAGACAAGCTGAGCATGACCATGTGAATTCTATTTTGGTACTGCATATTGGTTCCTTTACAGGTATGTTTTTTTCAAGCTATTAATCTTTTCTTCAACTTAAGTTTTTATTAATCTTTTCTGCAATTTTCTATGGTAAATATTCCTTAATTTTAAAAGTAAAAAAATTAATTAAAAATCTTGAAGAAAAGCACCGTATGCGCATTTGATGGCTATGATATTTAACCAAATTCAACGTAGGCCTTTTTAAGGGTATTTGGATTTGGTTAAATAAAAGTCAGAAATGAGCTAATAAAGGCAATGAGATTATAAAATTTTATTATGGGCATGATACGAACGGTTCAAAATCGAATCCGATTACTTAATGGGTCATTGTACGTTTAAATACTTAAGAATCAGATACATAGACGGGTCGCATCTTAAATCAACTTTTATTGTTTTTCTTGTTTTCATTCACTTTTAAATTCACTTATGTTAATGTAGTGTTTTTTTGTTTTCTAATGTAGGATTATTGTGTCGGATATAGATAGCTTATCTGTTTCAATCTTTCATGCTATATCGTTGGGCGGATGAAATTCAGTGCAAAATTCCAACTCCGGTTAATTAAAGGAGCGATCTTCATTATGTTTGTCTCTTTACTCGTGATCCTGATTACGCTCCCCCATATGACCATGTGAACAAATTAGTCTTCAAATGTTACCTTCCCAACTGTAAGTTTCTTGAAGACATCATTGTCAATTTTTTCATATCATAATTTTAATATTGGACTGTTTCTTCCTGGTGTTAATCACGATCGGGTTTTTCACATGCAATGCATATCGCAGCTGCAGTAAAAATGACCCAAGACTAATTCCAAAGCTTAAGCAATTTCACACTACCCTTGAAGCAAAGGTAATTAAGTATTCAAGTTATGTCTCTTACATATTATCAATTTGTTTTTTGAAGTGTGACTATTACTAAATGCTTTAATTTAATAGACATCTGAGTTCTATGACATTGTTAAATAGTCATTCCTATTAGTACCCACATGATTTTCATATTCTAACACAAAAAGTGAGCTGGTGAAACATAAACCCAAAGTCAAATAAGCCATAAGCTGATACAAACACCCCCTAAGATAGCTGATAATTCAAAAAGATAAGCTAAATCTGAATATATTGTGCTTCTTATGTAAAAATATCTATATTTCTATGTCTGAATATCTAAGATAGTTCATAATCCGAAAAGATAAGCTGAAACTGAATATATTGTGCTTTTTGTGTAAAATATCAGATTTCTATGTATGAATATCTAAACTCCTAGCACTTGTAGAAAACATGTCGTGGGCTCAACACAACAAACTCCTTGGCCCGACTTATTCTGTAAGAGACACTAGAAGTCATTGGACAAAATGTGATAGGAAACCGATTAAGGAAGGTGTCGCATCTGCTGATATCTTTGTTGAGAAAGAAAGACTAGCTATGCGGGATTTGGACAGAATTGTGGTGTTTAATGGAAAGGGGTGTTTGCCGCCAATAACAACGAGGCCACAAATCGAATCATGCAACTACAAGACACTAGATACAACAGACGTTGTTAAGTGAGGGTTGTTTTGGGTAAAATTCCGCCTTTAACCAAAACTTTTTCTTTTGTTTTTGCAATATTATTTTTCATCCAACTAAAAAGCAATACTTCACAGGGCGAAAAACCTCTTACTTGTCGGTGCTAGGATGCTTGTGGTAGGTCGTCTATTATATTATGTTTGTCAGCAGCAAAGGTATGCTTCAATTATTTTGTACAAAAATAAATTATAAAAACCTTGTGCATCTAATATAGTTACTTGATAAGTAGTTGAAAGACTTTTAGCGTTTTTTTTTTACAATTTGCTAAACTAACATACACCATGTAACGTTTTGCGTTAATACGTATGGCAAGCATTAGAAACACCAACGTTTTGCCGATCCAGGATATACTTATTAGAAGTTTAAATTGGGATGGTGAAATCATAAGTATGAATGAAGATACTTTTAGAGAATTTGTTACATAGTTATGTACCGTAACATGTAAGCAATATCCAACATAGCATACCCCTTTAATCCGTCGAATAGAAGTCCTGGTATGTTTATACATTTTTTAACATTTGGTTACTTGGTTTAAAGTAAACCTCAATGCTTTAGTTATCACCTCTTAAGGATCCTTTGGATTTGAATGCTTTAGTTTTTGCTTCAAAAAGGGTTATTTTAAGGGAAAAAAACCCAAATCATTTGTTGCCCATAACATGCGTGTAATGAAACTCGAAATTTGATAAATGTTGTTGATTTCTTGATATATGTTGCTAGGTTGACATATAAGCCGTTGATGCATTCGTATGTTTGATTGCAGAAAAGTTGTGACTATGGAAATGGTTATATACACGAGAAACAACTTTTCATGGATGGTAAGAAACTGGTTGCCATCATTTATGAAGCCGAATCAACATGTGTTTCTTTTCAGGCTGATAGAAGAGCACTGAACCAGGTAACTAAATATCTAATTTATTTAGACTTTAGAGATCTTGAAATGGCACATGTGTCTAGTAGGCTTCATAAGTCTGTTACCAGAATGCTTATGTTTTGGCTTTTGGGTAACATATTATGTATTATGGGTCTTTAATGTGATGTAAAAGTCACATTGGATGCTACACCTCTATGATAAATTGTCGTCAAATAGAATGTCGAACAATAGTATTTAATCCCCAACTTGCATTCACGAACTTGCTAAAACCTCATAATCACATGGGGTCAGTAGACCCTTTAAAAGTTTGAGGTGCTGCATAAGGCCAACATTATTGATGTTTATGTCAATCTGTTTGCAATAGAAAAGAAGGGTCCATGTAACTTTAGAACTACCGTGGAGTGCTGATCGTAATATGCAACAATCAAGGAGGACTCATCGTTCAAATCAAGGGTCCATGTAACTTTAGAAAAGAAGGGTCCATGTAACTTTAGAACTACGAATATATACTTTTTATACTCATGCCTTTTTTAATAACTTTGTGGATCTTATCTAGATCTAGCAAAATGAGTGGTTAGCTAACTTACCAACTGGCCCAAGATTGGGCCAACCTTTTGTGTGGTTCGTGCCTACCCAAAACGACCAGTTATGATCTGTTTTCTTTTAAACTATGTTTAGTTTTCTACCCATTAGAGATGGCACATAATCTAAAACGACCCATCTATAAGTAAATGGCTTGAAAATGCTACTTCTCTTTTAAAAATTTACTTGAATGTGTTAAAAGTTTATGCGTTATAATGGTTGTGATTCTACTTGGGTATTGCAGAAGGTTCTATAAATATTAGTAACATTCTGACTGGAAAATGCCTTGCTAAAATCAAAGCCAAGACTGGTGTTCCTTTGGACGAGTATAGTTGTGGTGAGTGTAGTGGCAGAAGCTGCAAATGCACCTTGAGAAAGCGAGTACGAGCATCCAGGATTACAAGTTCTGTAACAGAAGCACTTGAGGACATAACAGCCCTTTTCTATGACGAAGAGCGCAATGAGATATATAATGGTAATGATTTTCGGGTTATTTTGTCCAGAAGAGTCGTCTTGGTACCACAAAGCCATATTCAAACACTATTATTGGAGCGTCTTTGGAAGTTATTTAAAAGAAAAGATAAGTCAATCAAATAATAAAGTCTGCAAATGTACATATGTTTGGTTTGTTAAATTACGCTACAATTGTCAATAATAATACATTGTGTTGCAGGGACATATGATGAAACTTAACACATGTGGCACAAGCTACGCGGTATGGGTAAAAGAAACCTTGATTTTTTTACTTTTATATTTTTCCAAAATTTGAGTGTTCACTATGAATTTTACTATTTTGGGGATTCACCGGCTCCGTCAGCAGGAGGGTTCAATATCAAGTCCACTGTCGAACGAGCCCTGTGGTGGTGTTGTTTCGTTTTCCGATATACTGCCTATTATTGCCAGAGACCCAACTCAAATTGCAAGTGTCTAATATGGCCTTCACCCACCCATTTAGTCTATTTTGCACAACAGGGACAGAAACTTGCGATGCATCAAGACTCGGGCTGCGGAAAATGACCCCAAAATTTCCAACCACTTAGAACTCGGATATGTTTCTATGTATGAAATCAAAATAGCTTTATCCCATTAGCACATTCGCGAGCGGAAAAATGATCAGCCCCGCAGCGAAGCGCGGGTGTGTCCATCTTGTTGATTATTGTTGGGCTTTTGGGTATGATCCGTTTAGTTTTTTATATTAATTTTGCATCTCCACCAACCAGCTGAGCTAGCTCAGTTGGCCACCAAAGGTAATTTTGGGGAGGTATTCTTGGAGAGGTCTCGAGTTCGAGTCTCACCAAGAACTTTCAGGGGCCCGAATTAAGAAGTAGGAGTGGGGTTTATCCCCTAAGGAGAAGGTTCGATGCTTACATACTGCCCAATTGGATGTCACTGTAAGCTCGAATCACTAACTACTAACTCGCCGTTCAAAAAAAAAAATTTGCATCTCCACCTGTTCCAAAATCTGTAAGGTAATTTATCTGCGATTCTATCACTTGAATTATCGTATGTTAAGAGACTTTCCATTGCATTTTAATCTCACCTTGAAAAATCGTATCGTTAATTATCCGCCACCAGACAATTCCGCAGCTATGCGCGGGTATTCACCTAGTTATATAACTATGAGTCTATGACCATTAGCTCTTCTAATCTTGTTTAGTGTCTATTAATTCAAAATTTCAAAACATTTAAATTTATTAATGGAAAATCTAGAGAATCATGAATGTCTTAAATCACCCCACGTGATTTCATGATTTCTACATTTCACTTGTTCCTGAGTTAGCGTTGTTTAAATATTTAAAAGTCAAGTTCTTGAGTAATACCCAATGCAAGGTTTTGTTTATTAACTCAAAGAATTAAATAAAAACAGTCATCGCGTTTTAAAGTTTTGGAAGATATTTAGGGTGCGTTTGGTTGACATGAGTTGTTATAATTACTATTAGAATAGGAAAGTATTGTTTGTTGTTTATTAGTAGGCCCTGAAAATTTGGATTTAGTCATTCTTTTTTAGCATTTACAAAGATGAACTGAGTATCATAGTTTAAAAGTAAAAACCATCTTTATATTAATAAATTTTGTCTTTATCTGGATTTTGTGGTCCCCAATTAAAGCTCCACTTCACATATTTAATATTTTTATCATATATTTTAATTTTAATATTATTTTAATATTATATTATTTATTTTATTATAATAAACTTTTAACAAACAAACATTACTTTTCATTCCATATTATTCAATCCTAAACCACCCGCTTTATAAACCCACATATAAAATAAAACCCGACTTCAAACCAAACGTACCCTTAGATCATTTTATGCCTCATTTCATTCGCTTTCATAAAATATCTTAAAAGAAACCCTTCGTTCGAGACTAAAATAAAAATTCGAAGTACACTACTGAGAATAAATGAAACATACTATGAATTTTAAACACGAGGTTTTGAAATTGTTAAAAAAATGACTTCAACTAAAGAGGCGTTTTGAATATGGCTTAAATAATACTCTTACGGAGAGTTTACTTTACGGTGAATATTGTTGGAAAATAAATTAAACTTTAAACTTTGTCTCGCAAATTTGTTACAATAAGTAATTTGTTCGGTTTGTCAACAAGCTTTGTTATTTTTCGTATATTTAAATTTGATATGTTTTATGCACTAGTTCTTTATAAATAAAGTCCAATGACATTAGTTTATTTTGTAATTTCTAAGTTATAATTTAAAGAAATTGAATAAAGATTTCCGGTTCATTTGTCCGTATATATTCTTTTGTTATCAAAGAGCGAAGATATTTACCATGAAATCGAATGAAATGAATTCATATCTCTCTCATTTCACTCAGCTTCATATAACAAAAACACAAAATATACATATGTGAATAATGCATGAACTAACTAAACTTAAACCTCATATTGCTTAAAGCAAAGGGTATGATAAAAAGCCATAGGCTCTTAGTTTGTGCTCTACTACTACCATATCAGTGACATCTCATTTCTTTCTCCTCTTCATTTGGTTCATCTATTCACAATTTCATTTTCTTTTTTAGTTTCGCAAAATTGAAATTATTTCTTTATTATAATTACAATACACAGATAAAAATGTATTACGAAAATAAAAATTCAATACAAACAGAAAATCGTTAAAAAAATGACAAAAACTAGTAAATTTAAACAAAAAAATAATAAGCATCAAACCAACAAATAAAATTATAAATATAATTTTTTATATAATACTCCGTAAAACAAAACAAAACACAAACAAACCCTCAATCTCTTGTTTCTTCGTTGGAACACACAAAGACACCACAAACACACACTCAAACATAAACACACTTTCAAACATAAATATAAAATATCTCAAAAAAAATAAAATTTAATGAGGGTTTAATTAAAATAGTACAAAGTTTTTTGTTTCGGTTAACTGCCAAAATGAACAACTAGTGGCGACGAAGAAAGGTGGATGTGGCGAGTGGCGGCGAGCCATGGCGAGGTGCCACCTCAAACACGACAAGCCTGGCTCGTTGTGATACCTCTCGCTTTAATATATACTACAAATTAAGGTCAAGTTGGCCCAAAATCGAACTGAAAAAAACTAAACCGAATCGAAAATAGATTACGAGGAAAACATAAACTGAAAATCAAACCGAACTGAAACCGAACCAAAACGAGAAAAATTGAACCAAATATATAGGTTAGGCGTATTTTTTTTGTTATAACCTGAAACCGAAGCGAAGTGAATCAAGCAAAACCGAAATAAATATGAAAAATCGAAAACCGATCTGAAAATGATCGGCTCAGTTTGTAAGTTCAGCTTGGTTTTCGATTAATTTTACTAAGCTCTACTACGAACAACATGAAACTAATGATTTTCGTCACACGATGATCATGTGCAATAGAACCTTTTGCACTTTTTTTTAGTCTGGTCACAAATGTTCAGTCGTCTAATCAATCGATGGGTTGTCGAACCCGATCGTATCGTTACGGTGTCCGAGTCACAAGTCGGTCGTATGGGGAAATGGTCGCACATGCGATTTAATTGTGTGGATGTTTGTGTAGGTTATTTTTTGTAGTGTAAGTCGTTTTGATGTGGAAAAAAATCATTTTAGGTTGTCGGAAAAATAGAATTGATGTAGCGAGTATTTTTGTGGGTCGAACTCGATGTGCATTGTGCCAAGCCTTAATGACAACCATATGAATCGATTATCAGATTGTGTTTGTAGTAGGATATGTTACGTTTTATTGTTCTTATCAACTACTAGTTGTTCTTGATAGGTCATGGTGGTTTACAAAAACTTGATTCTTTACTTAAATTTATTTTCCAAGTCTCGTTTTTAGATGTTATAATGTGAGGTTAGTCAAGTGTTCGTGTTTGCAATTTATTTCTTACTGTTAAAGTGTTAGTATGAAATGTGTTTTCTTAAAAAAATTTAAAAGGTAAGATATAAAATTATAAATTACTCTACTGAAATTTTTAAAACATACTGTAATTAACTAATTACATTTGTACTTTCGTTTGAATTTTAAAGTAAATTTGAAAATTTCAGTGTTCAAGTTTTAAACAATATTCCAACGGTGTGATTGGATGATTCGATTTTGGACAACCCTGAACAAAAGATGAATTACAAAATTTCACCTTTAACTACAACTGATTGTCACAAATATACCCTTGTACTCTTCTACGTGTTGTATTAGTCTTGTCTAATCATTTCTTTTATTTACACGGATTCTAACTCGATATTGCAAGTAGACTCATCTCAAAATAACTATTTACCTGTTAAATACGAACTCACGATGTTTGTTTGAAAAAACAGTTATTCTTGTTTAATCGTTTAATTCTTATGACAAATTACTCCATACTAGGGGAAAGCATAACAGATCGTGGATCGGACAAAGCCAACCCAAACCAAACCTACCGGATAACACCTATTTCGGTCTTGTCCACACTTTATTTCATGTTCTTTCGGTCATTCTTACATAATACCGACCATTATACCGGTCCTTAGTCCATAACTTTATGTAAATCGATCTCGATCAGATCCGATTTTTTCTGGTCAATCTAAAGACAACAATGGCACATACCTAATTTAAACTAACCAACTTAAACATAGATATAGTGATATAATTTAATATTTAATCCACAAAGACATTTTAAATATGTTACATATGTAGTGAAAAAATTATAATCTGACCAATATACATAGGATACATAATGTAAAATCTTAAATCAACAAGGACAAATAATGAAACTTACAGCGATCGAAATATGTTTTATTACTTTCTTCGGACCAATAACTAATAAAACCAAACAAAACTTTAAACACAGCTTGTACAAACTGCATCACATATTGTACATTCATCTGTCAACAGTACTTTAAACTCTGTATCTAAAACACAGTTAGATCTATATAACTAATCTTTTGGTTTTTGAAATTTGAATGTTTATTTATTTATTTAAACCATTTGTACCCATTCCAAAGCTTCATATCTTCATGGCTGGTAAATTTCTAAATTTAATCTTAATTATGTTTTTTTATAAAAAAATGTATAATGTATTTGATTAGTACATTGTTAAAGTTTGTTGTATCTTTAGTATTAAATGTTTAGCACTTGATTTTTATGTGACATGTATTGTTTATGCTTTTTATGTGCTTTATAATTAGCAAATATGATGTTTCAAGGCTTAATCTTTTGTGGGTTGTTGTTAAATTTTATAAAAATTTCAACTTTATGTCAGTTATTTATTTCAAGGTTCAATATATTTTTGTACTTGTTAATTTGGGGGAATAGGGTTTTTAAGATTAAATCTATGATGGGTAGGTATTTCTTAAATCATGAAACTGTGTTTAATTTTGGTGATTAGGGTTTTAAAGAGCAGATATTTGGTGGGCATTTGTCAGATCTGTAATTGATTGTCTAGTCCTTGCGCGTGCGGTTTTGTTATGAAAAATAAGGTTTTAAAGAATCAAATCTTGAAATTTAATGTTAGTTATTGCTGTTGTTTAGCCAATAGTGTATCAGATTTGAATGAATGCTGATAGAATAAGTTGTTTATTACGCATAGCGATTGTACATTGCATATGTTTTGGCGTTTTAGGAGTTAGTATTTGTTTGATGATGGTAATAGTTTTCATTTTCTCTGTAATTATGTATTGGGGTTTTATGTAAGCGAGGTACTTGATTAGGCTGTGTCGTCCACTCGTCCCCCATAAGAGTAACCCGTGATGTTAAGTTTTGAATTGAGTAACGGGTTGGGCTGGTTTATGATACGAACTTGCTGATAATTTTATTAATAATGCAGAAAAACAGAAAACAAAAACAATAAACCCTAATCTAAAGCTGTTCCAAGTCCGAAGACCGGTTCTATTCCCTCCCCTAAACTGATAGACTCCTAACCCTATATAAAGACTCAGTAATCTTGTTGAACAAGATAACTTAAACAAGGAAAGCACTTAATAACTAGAAAGTAAATAAATAAATAAAACTAAATATTCCAGCAAATTATATATTTATCTCTTAGACCCCTGAGTTCGTATCATTACTCCGGCCCCCAAAAACACCTTGTCCTCAAGGTGTTGCTCCAAAATCTTGCCTCACGTGATTCCGGGATCCCATGTTCTTCGTTGTATCCCGTGCTTCAAGAGCAAGCAGTAGTCTTGATATATTCTTTTGAGCTCTCTTACGCAAACTTGTAATTGTTCATGTGAATCCAATCTTTCAGATCCATTACCAAGCGAGGTAAATAGCTCTCTAGGTTTTCTAGTTTGGATACATGCAACCACAAACTTTTTCCAAAACAACCTTGCCTTCACCTTCCTGTTAGGACTTCGTTGATTTAGTTGGACCTTCATTGAATTCATTGAATGAACTTGTCCTTCATGGATTATCTCTTCCTTTACTGCCGCTTTCAATGATCTGTAAAACTTCTCAGTTGCCACTGAGATATCTTGGCGCGCCTGTCTAAATTCCTCCTTCATCTTTAACTGGAACAGAGCTAACCTTTCGTCTAATTTAGAAAATCTTTCCTTCCAATCAGAGTGAAACTGTTCCAGCATCTCTGCAACTTCAATTAGCCGGTCTTCACAGATCATCTTGAGAATTTTAAGGTTACTGTCTTGTGAACAGTAACTTTCCGACCGATGAACAGTAGCCGATGAATAGTAACATAGCCGTGAACAGTAACCGTGAAAGAATGTTTTGGCCCAGATCTTGCTCTGATACCAATTTGATACGAACTTGCTGATAATTTTATTAATAATGCAGAAAAACAGAAAACAAAAACAATAAACCCTAATCTAAAGCTGTTCCAAGTCCGAAGACCGGTTCTATTCCCTCCCCTAAACTGATAGACTCCTAACCCTATATAAAGACTCAGTAATCTTGTTGAACAAGATAACTTAAACAAGGAAAGCACTTAATAACTAGAAAGTAAATAAATAAATAAAACTAAATATTCCAGCAAATTTTATATTTATCTCTTAGACCCCTGAGTTCGTATCAGTTTACTACTTTGGTTCATTTGTCGATCAAAATGTATAAGTAACGTTGTCTTTACTTTTTGACTAAGATTCCATTAATTGCGTGTTAAGTTTATTCTCAATGTCAAATTGTTGAATCCACTGCTGTACACAAAACTTATTTGCGTCATAAGCATCAGGCCTAGTTATTTTCTCATCAGTTGGAAAGTATCCGAGTGATCAGCACAACACAACTTCTTGATGCAGTGTACAACGTTTGAGTTTAAACACCTTTAGAATTATGTCTATGTTGACAAAAGAGCAATCCTTAAGAAATATTTGTTCAATCTGAGATTATGCTTTTATAATTGGATAGTTTTGTTTTCGTAACTTTCAATCTTTAAAGGAACATAACATCACCTCTTTATTATGGATGTAAGCTTAAGAATTGTTTGCACGGTGATCTCACATTTATTAATAGTTCTGTGTTTGTTCTTACAGAAGCAATAGCTTTGAGTGTATTTTGAGCATTTCGAGTGATTGCATGAAACCGATCCTTTTAAGGTATGTATCTGATTTTGTATCGGTTGCTTTTTATGCTCTTACCCTATTGAACTGAGACTAAAGTTCTGTTTCCAAACACTTACGGATAAGAATAGAGAAATAGCTGAACTTTTTTTCAATTGTTTTCTTCATCAAATCTCTCATTTGTTAAAGTTCAGAACTGACCATCAAATGTTTAATAATCATTTTCAGATAGAATGGACTGCTTACCAGAGGCTGTTGTCCAACACATTCTATCAACCTTGAGAAATGCCAAAGATGTGGCATCTTGTAATTGCGTCTCCAAAAACTGGAAAGAGTCTATGCCTTACATTACAAGCATTTACTTCCAGCGTAGCATCTTTGATCACCTTTCGAATGGTCAAACTCCCGACAGCATCATAAGTAAGATACTCTCATCAAGTTGCCGTCTTGAAGAGCTTGTGGTTTACTGCCCGTTTACCAGCGCGGGGCTGGCTTCATGGCTATTACTCGTGGGATCTTCACTAAAGAATCTTGAACTCCGTATGGATAATCTTGCTGATCAGAATGCGTCTAACGAAATTCTTGCTAAACTTGAATGCATTCAAGCTGCAAGAAACTTGGAGTCATTAAGCCTTTGGGGTTTGCTAATGGTTCGTACCCCGAAATGGGATGCGTTTACAAAATTAAGGAATCTTCAAATTGTTGGAGTTATATGGGAGGATTCAATTTTAACTGAGACTCTGCGGTTGACTCCTAACCTTACCCAACTTGTACTACTAGGCTGTGAGGGTTTGAGGAATATTCACATTGAGCTTCTCGAGCTTGAGTATTGCAAGCTCGATTTTTATAGTTCGGGTAGTTGCTCTCTCACGCTTAAAGCTCCAAAGATTGAGTATCTTGAGGTTCAAGGATGTAGTTGGATTAGGGTTCGTGAGACCAGTTGCTTAAAGAATCTTTCTATTGCTAACAGTTCAGGTAATAATTCAAAACTCATTGTCTATTTCGAATCCAAAGTTGATGCTTAGTTTCTACGGTATATGGTATTATTCTGCGATTTGGGAATCATTTTGGTACAAAATTACAATATTCTTGACATAGTATTTTGGTAAAAGTGACTGTAATTGTGATTTTGTATTCATTCTTAGTGAAAAAAACTCGTATATGGAGAAACAGTTAAAATTTTGCTTGAAGAAAACTGATTATTGGTTTAACTGTAGAATATCTACCTATTCGAGCTTCAACAAGTTTTCGGGTGCACGTTTCCTAAGTTATTTTGCGACTCTTATAATTAGAATGATGACAAAACACTTTGAGATGAGATATAATTTAATAATTTTCCACTTACCTTAATAATCAGCTGCCTGACTTATGAAAAATGACATTCATAATATGCTTAAACATGCACCCAAACACCCAATTATTAATATCAATACATAATACATGATGGTGGATTTTATTTTGTTGCAGGAAGAGTTTACATGTTGGACTTTGGCAAGCTCACCATGCTCGAAACATTATCCGTTAGAGGTGTTCAATGGTGTTGGGATGCAATAAGCAAAATGCTTCAACTTGCTACTGAAGTGAAACATCTTTACATGAAAGTTGAATTCACTGGTGACTTTGAAACTCTTCTCCCGTTTCCAGAAATCGATTTTGTTGACTTTTTCAAGAGTCATCCCAAGCTCAAATCCTTTGAAATCCATGGTGCTATGTTTGCTGCTCTATGCCAGAAGAACAGTCTGAAGAACGTAAGTCTTACAACATATATTATTAGTTGATTATTACAGCTTATGCAATAGCTAGGATCACATCTAAATAAAATATTCCACAGCACATTTTATTAGAACTAATTGTCTAGTTACTAAATATCACATAATCAACCGCCTATAATGACTTGCTAAAACAAGAATCTTTATTTACATTTTTCTTGAAGCAAGGATTAACGTTTTTGTGTTTGTTTCGTTCAGTTGTGTCAGAGTTTTGTGATACCGTGTCTTGAAGAGCTTGTTATCACTGTGAGGTCGCCATTGAACGCTGAACAGAAAATGAGCACACTCGAGTCGCTTGTGAAGTGTGGGAAGAAGTTAAAGAAGATGAGGATTAGGATTCTGCAGATGAAAAGTGGGCACAGCAGTGCAGATGATTTTTTTGAGGACATATGCATGCTCAGATTCATGAATCAAAAATTGATCTCAATAGAATAAAGATTAAAAGTCCATTATCTTGGATTCATTCATTTCATAATTGAATTTGGATACTATTGTACCATTCTTGTTTACGGTAGAACTTTAAGTACCCTTTTTAAGATTTTAGTATTGATGCTCATTCATTTGGTTCAGTCCGTCTTTCTGTTATACTTGATGAATTGCTGCCATAACTAAATTAACCATTTCGTCGCGTTGGGTAATCTGTCAAAAATGATTTCCCCTTCACGGCCTGTCGGGTCAATTACAAACACTTTTTGGTTCATTTTTTCGCTTCTTGAGCAATAAAACTTTGTTAGTATGAACCCAAAAGGCTAGGTTGTCGATGAATCATCCGGCCAGTCTGATGTGCCATGAGACTTATTTTTCGAGGTTTAATGCATGTAATTGACCACCTTTGTCAACTCTAGGGTTGCACTAGTTATATGAGGTTAATAAGTAATGCTATCGATGAATCTATGACTTTATGCACACGACCAGGTCCATCTGAAGCGGTCTTTTTACTTTCGGGTTTACATTGATCTGTCTATATTTCACTTCCTCATACCTCGTTGTGGAGGGATTGGGTATGTTGTTGTTGTTGTTCTTAGGGGTGACAATTCGTGTCGGGTTCGGGTTAACAAGTCGGCGGGTCAGAAAACTCAATCCGAATCCGACCCATTTAAATAATCGGGTCAACTTTGTCAACTCTGACCTGTTCATATATAACCCAAACCTAACTCATTTGACCAGTATATAAACTTAGGTTGACGATTAAATAGGTTAAACAGGTTTACTAAACGGGTCAAATATGTTGATTCAAACCTGATCTTAATCTAAATTTGCTCAACCCAAACCTATTATTTTCATATCGATTATGTCGGGTCAAAAAACTACCGCCCCTAATTATTCTTATCAATGAATCTATGACCTGTTGAGAAAATAAACGTATAGTGCTGGAAAGGAAAGAAAAGTTTATTCCAACTACATAGGTTTTGGCTACGTGTGTTTTAACTTAATCATCATCATCACCTAATCTCCCTTTATCGTATATGACAAAATGTCAAGGAATTGTCGAGGATTCTTATATTTTTTATGATTATAACTGTGTTGTTTTGGCCATGTGAATGAATGGGTAACAGATTTCACATGGTTTATTGTTTATGTTGCAAGTGTTTGTTTGATGCAAAGGCTCACTTAACTTGTTCAAGAGAAGTTCAAAGAAACAGAATTTTGATGTACTCTCTACTTTTGTCCGAAGGTTATAAAAACGTACGCTAATTGCATGAGTTTAGTGAAGAATAAACTGTGAAAGACAAACTCGAAATTGATTCAAGGAAATATAAGGCTGCATTTAGTTACAAAACAAAGAAAACATAAATTGCGTTCAAATTAGCGTTTTTTAAAATAATTCTCTAAAAACATAAGATTTTTATTTTGCCCTTTTATACACAAAACAAGAAAACAATTTTTAAATGTTTTCCATTTAACACACCCGATCTATTTTTTTCGCTTATTTTCTTAATAACATTTGACCAAACCCTAACACATCTCACCACTATAACGAATTTTTTTTATTTTTTTTTAGCTTTTACATTTTCGTCAGTATTTTTACATTTTCATTAATATTTATACGTTTTCATTAGTATTTTTACGTTTCCGTCAGTTTTTTTACATTTAAATAAGTATATTTACGCTTTTGTCAGTATTTTAATGTTTCTTTCGTTTTTACGTTATAATTAGCATCTTTACGCTTTTGTTAGTACTTTTACGTTTAAGTCAGCATATTTACACTTTTGTCAATTGTTTAATGCTTTCGTCATTTTTTTTATTTTTTAGTCAGTATCGTCAGTATTTTTACTTTTTCATAAGTTTTTCTACGTGTTAGTCAGTATTTTTATGCTTTTGTCCGTATTTTAACGCTTTCGTCATTTCTTTAATGTTTTCGTCAGTATGGTTACGTTTTTGTCAGTATTTATATGTTTTCCTCAGTACTTTTACGTTGTCCTCAATATTTTTATGTTTTCGTAAGTTTTTTTACGAAAATGTGAAAATGATGACCAAAACGTGAAAATAGATACGAAACGTAAAAATATTGAACAAAAACGTAAAAACTAACGAAAACGTAATAAATCGAATGAAAACGTAATAAGTGAGAAAAACGTAAGTATAATGTCGAAAACGTAAAAAATTGACAAAAGATAAAAATACAGACAAAAACGTGATAAATCGAAGAAAAACATAAAAACTGACAAAAACTCAAAAATACTGACGAAAACGTAAAAAAGCGGAAAAGGGATAAAAAAACAATAACGAAAACGTAATAAATCGAAGAAAAACACGTAAAAACTGACAAAAACGCAAAAATACTGACGAAAACGTATAAAAATGACAAAAGATAAAAATACTAACGAAAACGTAATAAATCGAAGAAAACACCGTAAAACTGAAAAAAAACGCAAAATACAGACGAAACGCTAAACCGCTGAAAAAAGATAAAAATACTAACGAAAACGTAATAAATCGAACAAAAACGTAAAAACTGACAAAAGCGCAAAAATAATGATGAAAACGTAAAAAAGCTGAAAAAGGATAAAAAAACAGACGAAAACTTAAAATAGCTGACCACAAAAAAAATATGACGAAAACATAAAAATGAGACGAAAACGTATAAAAAATGATGAAAATGTAAAAATATTTTTAGAGACGAATTTATTGTTTTTATGTTGAATTGTAGTCGTTTTAATATTTTTTACATGTTTGTTGATGTTAAATTTTACTTTTTAAATTTTTTACTTTCTCGTTTTTTATTTTATTTTTGTTGATGTTGAATTTTACTTTATATTTTTTACTTTCTCGTATTAATATTCTTTTAGTTGTATTACTATTTAATTGGTTAGTTTATGATACGAGTAAATGTTTTCGTGTTTTGAGAATATTTTTTATAATGTTAAAAAAGTATTTAAAGAATGGAGATAGAAAATAAGAACATTTGAGCATGTTTTCTAGTTTTACAAAAAGGAAAACACAAACACGTGTGTAGAAACTAGAAGAGGGGGGGGGGGGGGTTGAATAGTTTCTCTTCGGTTTATATCATAATTAAAATTCCTTTCAATTAGGTTTGTTTCAAAACTACATTTTACTTGAAAGTTAGTTGCATAATGATTAGGTTCAATTCTAATGCGTTAACCATGACAAGTAATATCTGTGAATGACATGATAGTAAGAATAAGTAAAGAGTAAAGAAAGAAGCAACCTAATAGGAAGACACCAAGATTTATAGTGGTTCGGCAACGAAGCTCTATCCTCGTTCCTACTCCACTTCTCGAGTACACCTTACTCGAGATTTTCACTATATCCACAAGCTCCCTTCTTGGCGGAGAAAACCTTACAACGTCGCTTACATTATTTTCCGACACTAAGCTAAATGGCGAGACCTAATCTTAGCTAGGACTAATCTACACAACGTCGCCCACTTCACCATTTAACGGCACAAGGCTAGATGTTGAGTTCTAATCGAAAGATAGAACCAATCTTCACAACGTTGCCTACTTCACCATTTAACGACACAAGGCTAGATGTCGAGTTCTAATCAAAAGATAGAACCAATCTTCACAACGTTGCCTACTTCACTATTTAACGACACAAGGCTAGATGTCGAGTTCTAATCGAAAGGTAGAACCAATCTTCACAACTCTTCACTTTGAAGCTAAGTGAGAACTTCACTAGACACAACTATATCACTTTAGAGTTTAGTGAGAACTCACAAGACACAACCACATCACTTTATAGTTTAGTGAGAGCTCATAACTCCTCACTTTGAAGCTAAGTGAGAACTCCACAAGACACAACTACATCACTTTAAAGTTTAGTGAGAACTCACAACTAATTCCTATTACAACTCAATAAAACACATATCCAAGTATACACATGTAACTTGCATCTACAGAACACAAATCCAAGTATATACGCACATACAATAGATTTACACAAGATTAGATCCATGTATTGACAAATACATTAGATCTACACAAGACTCAAATAAAAACAAATGATGAACATGACTAGATCTTTAGGAGAGGATCTTCATCAAGGCTTCATCTTTAATCACATAACAAGTGTATGAGTGATCTTCTCATTGGATAAGGTAAAGAAGAAGATCAAGGGGATAATCATAAGTAAACATATTTAACACATTAAGTGATCATTTACAAATGATTAGGAATTAGAAAAGAGAAAGATGGCAGAAAGAGTGTCCAAAAAGGGTTGTGGAAAATGCAGGTTTGATCCACTACTTATAGGAGACAAACGCCAACGGCTCTCTGAGCGCGGTGCCTTAAATATGCATGCGGTTCCTTATCGCTAAGGATCCGCATAGCCCTTTAAGGGACCGTGCTCATAGACTCCGCTTATTTTTGTCTTTTAGTGGGGAAGTAATATCTGAGGTAAGTTTTTACCTTCAAATGATATTCTTATGACATTTGGAATATGCCATATTCAAATTTACATTTTCCATTTTAATAAAACATTTTCTTAAAAAAGAATGTTTATTAAAAAATATTTTGTCACATTTGACAAAATGTAAGTTTAGGATTAATCACTTTTATGATCACTAATCATGATTAAGATATATTAGTGCAATACTTAAATGATTATTACCTTAATGATAGTGTTTGTCACATGATTGTATTTGACGATAAATGTCTTTTTAATTTGTCGTGATCAAAACTAAGAAAGATTAGTTAACACTAATAATGTTTTTAGGCATTGCTTTCCATTAACAACATGTTTCTCTAACTAAACACGTTTTCTAGATTTTCAAGTGTTTTGTAGAAATAGAAATCTCTTCTCTTTTTCTACAAAACATAAAATAGAAAATGAAGGAAAATGTTTTACAGCTAAACGCACCCTAACTTTCTTTCGAGGACATGTATTAGTGGTACCAAAGTCAAATTATATTCGATGACACTTAGGCTACATTTACCAGCAGCGTGAGCTGCATATCGTGAGCAAAATTTTGCATGTCTCGCGCGTGAGCTTGCTATTTACCCAAATCCTTATGCATGACTGAGGCCAAAAAGCCTCACGTAGGGTGAGGTCCTCACTTTTCGTGTATTATGTACAAACCGGCCCCATTTAGTATATTAAAAAAAAATCAAACCCCATTTATCGCCTATAAATACATTTCAAACAAAAATAATCTTTACACAAAAAATACCCCTTTCAAGTTTTTAATTCCGTGACGTTTTTTATATTTTCGTAACGTTTTTAATCGTAAAGTTTTTATTTCGTAACGTTTTTAATTTTGTTACGTTTTTATTTCGCAACGTTTTTAATTGCGTAACGTTTTTATATTTTCGTAAACTTTTTAATTCCGTAACGGTTTTATATTTTCGTAACGTTTTTAATTCGTAAAGTTTTTATTTCGTAATGTTTTTTATTTTGCAACATTTTTTATTTTCGTTACAATTTTAGATCCGCAAGTGTGTTTTTAATTTCTGTAATGTTTTTATATTTTTAATAATGTTTTTTGTTTTTAGTTTAAATAAAAAGTATTGTTTTTGTCCCCAGGGTGTTTTAAAAAAGTGTGATTAATAAGTGTAAAGTATGAGTGAAGGTGATAGTGAAAAGTATGAGAGAGAAAACTCATGTGGCGCTAACGTGAAAGGTGTGAGGGGTGTTTTTGGTGTGAACTATAAATTCAGCCTTAGATTCAAGGTATTCTTCTTAAGGAGTTGCAATACCATTTAAAATTGTTTTATGAGCATTGAGGAAACACGTATTTTCTTTAAAAAGATTTTTCGAGTTATGTTTGCAATTATATTATTAATTTATTTTATTTTTAAAATTGATATAAAATAAAATAAGTGTTTGGATAATAAAAAAATGATTATTTGTGTTTAGAAGCTTGTAAAATGAAGTTTTTGAAAAAGTAAGTGAAGAGATTCTTTTTAAAAATAAAGTTTTCATAAGTGGGGTCAATTGACATAAATATATATTTTGCCTATTAATTTTGTAAGGTTCATCAATTGACAAATATATAATGTTTGTTTTAATCATTTTACTTATCAACTAAACAAATAATTTGATTTGCCAAATACTAAATGATTTGATGATTTGATTATTGTAATTTCAAACACTATAATCAATCAAACACTAGTTTTCAAGACTACGACTTTTAATTAGTGATTATCTGATTATCCATTTTCAAAATGAATAATTTATTTTCAAACACCCCATGAATATATGACCAGTGACACTTAGAAAATTCACTCAAAATTTGATCCAGGGCATTATAAGCATAGGACCAGGTTGAAGGAAAATCAAGACATAGCGTTTTCCTGATTTGGTGTTCTGTCTACGATTTTGTTTATTTTCGGTCTCGGTTATGTTCTGTTAATTCTTACACACAACGGGTTATGCTTTGTTAGACCTAACCAAGTTTAAACCGAACATTTGATTTAAAATACGTAGCAGATGTATCGTTTATTTCTCGTTCTCGCTCGAGGAGCCAAACGAATACACCTGCTACCTACTGTACTAGACCTTCGACCAGCCATTCTACCTTTTGTCGATCAGAATCAATACCAATGCATTGCGCTCGAATACTTGAGCGGGCATCAGCCCTTCCGTGCACAGATATAGATTCATTCTTTGTAGCTCTGTCCAGCTCACAACCCTTCGCGGTTTGGTAACAAGTCAGTCTTGTTTGGTAGACGAAATTTGACAAAAAGAAGACAATGCTCGACCTAGCCAACATTACGTAAATAATTGCAGTACTTTATTACATCATATTACTTTATTATTGCCTCTTATTCCTGTTGTCTTTCTTTTCTTTATTATTGTCCTCTATTTTTATATTTTCTTTATTATTGCTTCTGTTTTTTATATTATTGCTTTTTATTTCAAAAAAATATTAGAATTAAACCGCACGAGACCCGAAAAAAAAAACTATTTGATTCCTTTCTAGGGCATGCCTTTTCATGCTTTAATCCGTACAAAGAGAATTATTCAACATATTAAAATCAAACAAATCAGCTTACATATTCATGAAAAGTGTTTTTTTTAACATGTGCTGTTAAGCATATGTTAATCTAAGTTTAATTCACATTAATATACTCAAAATTTCCTATTTATTCTGTCTCATTTTAATTATTCTCATTATTATTTTAGTTTATCCCAAAACTTTGTCCACTTTCTTAATTAGAGTATTTATATTTTAATGAATTTATAATTTATCTATCTTATTTATTTTTGTAAAAAAAGTAATTATAATATTTATTACATTTATTATGATAAACTTATCATTTTAATAAATAATTATTCAGATTCATTGAATTTGTCTTAAATTGAAATTTTCTTGTTAGAAGACAATTAAAATGAGACGAATTAAGTATTATATTAAAAAATACATTTAATTCACATTAATTATATCTAAAATTCATTAAGAATATATTTTATTCGCATTAAATATATATTTAAAATTACCATAAATAAACTCGAGCATTATAGAAATTACCTTCATATCAAACCTGTTTTTGAGTTCTTATCGGTTTGATCCGATCTCAAACCGTGATCAAAACAAGTCAGTAAATATCTGATTTCCAAAAATAGTCAAATTCTGCAATAACACTCAACTTAAAAAATATAAAAAAACAAATACTATAAATAATATTGATGTTTATCTAGCGAAAAATATTGGACCAAACATAAATAACCTTATCACATCTCAATGTTTTTTTATAGTAACATAAAAAAACAATAATTCCAATTTTAATTTTGGGTACAAAAAGATAGACGGCTGGCTGGCTGGCACAGTCACCTATACACAAAATATCCATCCGATCATTTAATTTCTATAAAGTGCCCAAACTTTTTGACCCCAAAAAATTCTTGCTCTCTATCCACACACCCAGGTAACAACAACTATGTTCTGTTAATTTAATTACTGTATGTTCTTGATTTGATTTTTTATTTTTGTTTTGTTGGATTAATTAACAAGTTACTGTTTCAGTTTTAAGGTTGACTTTAATTAGTTTTAGCTTCTGTTCAACTTGATTGATTTGTTGATTATATGTTTTTAGGGGTGTTTGTGCTTGTTTCATCTTATATGGGGGCTTACGAGTTCATTTGATTTCGGCCTATATTAAGTAAACTTCAATTTTTCGGCTTATTTTCTGACTTGTTTTATAAAAAACAATGATAAGCCGAAAAAATATGAGGCTTTTTGTAATATAAGCCGAAATTGAATAAGCTCATAGCCCGCACGCAAGCTTAAACTTATGGCTTATATGGTTTTGGACTTATGTTTCATAAGCTCATTTTTTGGGATTATTTTGTAACTTTTCTGATTTTATAAGTTCATTATGTCCGACATAATAATGAACTTATAAAGTCGGAAAGTTCGAAAATAAGCCACAAAAAGTGAGAGCTTATGAAAACCAAATATGCCGTAAACCAACTATATTAGCATAAACAAACGCCCCCTTAGCGGGTGCATGAATATGTTCTAGTAATTGCTTTTGACACTTGAGATGGATAAAAATATTACTCTTTGTACTAGTTAGTTGGTGTTGTCTCTGATAGAAAATTTTGGATCTGTCTATGTTTTATATGTTTCGGGTTGAGTGATACTTTTAGATTATCAAATTGTTAGTTGTTGATTGTGGTTACATGGTCTGACGATAATTTTGAAGATGTTACATATGACATGTATTAAAAAGCTTTATCTATACTACTTTATAAAGCATTTGAGACTTCTTAAAATAGAAAGGCTGAAAATTCAGACTTTTTTACTTGCTAAATAAAGCAAGTTGTTGATATCTTCATCAACATTATATATTATAACCTTTTCTAACAACCTTTTGTAACAAACTTTTGTAACAACCTTTTAAAATAACATTTTTTCTTTTAAATCGAAAAATCTTTTTATTTATTTATTCTTTTTATAATCTAATTTCATTATATTTTTTAAAATTTTGTGCTTTTTAATTCGATATCCATTTTGATATATTTTTATTAACTTTTAATCTTTTTTAATTTTAGTGGGTTTTTAATTCGATTTTTATAACTTTACAATGAGTAAGAGATTAATATTTGTTAGTCTCAAAATTCGTTATTAGGTACTCGCCGCCGCATTGCGCGGGTACCGTTCTAGTATTCATTTAAGTATATATATCCTTTTTGGCTCTAGGTTTTAATACCATTGAACATTTGAACTACCAGATCATTTTTACATAAACGTAGCTTTTCAAGTTTGTTGAAGTTTGGATGTGTGATAGTGCTTGTCATTTTACTATTGAGTTTGATCCCTGAGACAATTAATTTGTCACCTCTGCTTTCTAGGTACAGTAAAAAAGATAAAGAATGAGTACACTAGACGTTGCCAGGACAGAACTTGCTCTAGCTGTTCTGTATTTGAACAAAGCTGAAGCCAGGGACAAGATATGCAGAGCCATACAATACGGGTCGAAATTCTTGAGTAATGGCGAGGCAGGGACAGCGCAAAACGTTGACAAAGCAACTAGCTTGGCTAGGAAAGTTTTCCGTCTTTTCAAGGTATGGTTAATGTAGAAGTACTTGAACTTTCTGCATAAGTTTCAACCCAGAGTATCGAATCTGATTTCATTCCTGAATTGTATTTGCAGTTTGTCAACGATTTGCATGCTCTCATCAGTCCAACAGCTCCAGGAACTCCCCTTCCAATTGTTCTGCTGGGGAAGGTATGTATACTTGTTTTTTGTATATTTCAGATTTGCTCGATTTTTCACTTTCACATATTTCTGATCATAATTTTTTGTTTCAGTCGAAAAATGCATTGATATCGACTTTCTTGTTCCTCGACCAAATTGTCTGGCTACACAGATCAGGCATTTACAAGGTTAAGCTTCAATTCTTCTTGTACCTTGTTTGTATACAAATAAATGTTGCCTAGATCTTCAAAATGGAAACTTGTATAAAGTAACTGTAATGTCATTTGGGACTCATAGAATCTTATTGGTTTTGTTAGAACAAAGAGCGTGCAGAAATAATTGGCAGGATCTCCCTTTTCTGTTGGATGGGCTCTTCAGTGTGTACTACTTTAGTCGAGGTACGTAGCTAATACTGGTGCTCAAACTTAAGGAAAACCATTGATGGTCCCTTCTCATTTATAATTGCATTTTGTATTTATCCAGATAGGAGAAATCGGGAGGGTTTCAAAAGCAATCAAGAAATTGGACAAGGAACTCAAGGGTACTGATAAACACAAGGTTTGTGTGCAATCTTTCTTCTATGTGCTTGTTCGTTATTTATAAAATGATGTATCTGCTGATTTATCTTACCTTGTTCAATTACAGAATGAACAATATCGTGCTAAAGTCAAAGCATCAAACGATAGGTCGTTGGCCTTGATCAAAGCAGCAATGGATATTGTGGTCGCTGCTGGGCTGCTTCAGCTGGCTCCCAAAAAGATCACTCCCCGTGTTACAGGAGCATTTGGATTTGCCACCTCTCTCATATCCTGTTATCAGGTCCGTTCATGCATTTATTTGTGCTTTAAACACGCAGTAAAATAACAGTGATACATCTGTCTAGGGTGCCATGCATCTTTTCATAATTTAGAGCACATTCTATGAATGGTTTCGTTCCAAAGCAAATCTATAATCACGAAGAATGCTCTCTACTTGCAAATCTGAAAATTTCTGATTTGGCTGAATGTGTTCTCTTTTCAAAGTGTTTTTTCAATATTCGATTAGTCTTACTTGGTTCGTGATTTGACAACTATGGATATAACTATCTTCTGGTTTTTGCAGTTACTTCCATCACAACCCAAGTCGAAAACACCTTGAAGAAGATGAAGATCCCTGCCCAACCTAGCTGTTAAAGTCATTAAAATAATTATTCGGATATATTGCAGTTCCATACGATGTTCTTGTATGATTTTTTATTTGCAGTCAACACTTGCAATAATGTATGTCGTGCGTTTGTCGTATTAATATTCTGTGTATGACTTCCGTTTAAGACTTGAAAATATTGTCTAAAAAGTGATGCTAGTATTGCATTTTGCGCCTGCTTTTTACAACTGGAGGGTGAGGGTGTATATACTTGAGGTGTTTACTAGCCGGATAGCCGCGCAATGCGACGGCGGGTATTCGGTGACATTCTTTATGGAGAACAATTTTGACAAAGAAAGGCATAATATTTGATAGTAAATTTCGAGTCCTCGGTAGATTAGAAATAAGAACTCAAACAAGTGATGTTTAAGTATTAAAAAATTTAAAATTAAATGTAAAATCAAAAAAGCATTGTAGGTATTATACACATGACACCAAACACCCTCAACCCTAAAAATTTAATAATTCCCAGCCTCTATTTCACAACCTCAACCCTCCAAACACCAAACACCATGTCACTGTGTGAGGTGAAGACATAAACTTGTTTGTATAAAATAATGGCATGATTGAATATTAGAGAATCCTGACATAAACCCAATCCCGCTTCTACCCATTTGAAACCCAAAGATCCATTTGCAGCCGTCGTCGGATCTAGTCGCTGCCGCCAAAACCAATTTATAGATTGAGTGGTTTGTATCAAGTGAACCCGATCGTCTAAGGATGTTTGGTGAAACACCACTAAAACCGTAAGTGTACCAGATTATGGGTAAAACATACAGATTCCAATATATCAGAATATGATGTTTATGGTTCGATTTGTTTGTGTAAACAACATGGTGGAAACATACGGATTTTGATACACAATTATGTATGTTATTTTGATATATTTATCTATCTGATTCTTAGGTATAACACAAGAATTCGGGGGTAAGGAATCTACTGTTGTTCGGAATGATAGTTCTTGATATACATATTTTCTTATATAGTGTTATTTGGCTTAATATCTGGCTGACTGTTACAAATAAGGAATTAATCGGTTTTATTCCGGACTTTATGATACTAACAAGTTACAAGACTCAAATTTGACTCATTCATCATCTTAAATGGGTTACATGAATGTTAAGCTGTTACAAAGTTACAAATTCTAAAATAATCATGTTCCAGTACTCTTTATTATACTTTATAACATCTTTCTTTATAAAGAAATGTTTAGTGCTGAATTTTTTAAGACTTCTAAAAAAGAATGATTTAAATGCTTTATAAAGTATATACATATAGATATAGATTATGACGTCCAACAATTAGAATGCGATAATTAGCTGTAAAAAGGCGAGTAAACCAAGACTTCTGGCATTGGTTAAATATCTATTTTATACTTAAACAGACATTATTCCCTGATTTATTTTTCGAAATTTGACTTGTTTAATATCCTACGAATAATCCTTATAATCTGATTGTAAAACCAGTATTGCTGACTCAAGTTTGCAATAGTTAAGTTTGTAGCCAGACAAATCAGCTTAGTGAGGGTTTTGTTAGCCTCCAGGATTCTAGGGGCGTAAGCACTTTACTCGCAAGGGGATGGGATTCATTCACTTGCACGCGCACGTGAGCAGCAATCACTGGCAAGACAAAAGTCGCATAAGACAAAAAGATGTCTAAACTGTTCTTGTAACGGTCCCTAAAATCGACATGAAATGGCTATCATGCTCAGCTGTTATTAATCAAAATGAAAGCCTTGTGACTTGTGAGTTGTAACAAACCTTCTATCCTAAAATCATTGGTTTGTATCAAACGAAGATTCGTAGTCTAGTTATGACAAAAGAAATGCGCATGTATCCAAAACGACCTATTTCGGTGAATATTCTGTTCACGGATAATAAAATCAAACTCGTCGACGAGTCTTGTACTGTTTCAGAAAATCAAATACACACCACTGTTGCATATTTGCTCAATACATATCTTATATCAACATTAAGATCTAACCAAACAAAGAAAATGTGTTTTAAAAGATATACATGAAAGTGACTACATTTTCAAACAATGCATCCAAGACAGTAAAAGGATATAGTCACTTACCATCAAACTACTGAATACACAGACTTCATCATCACTTCATATAAATCCATCTCACCGGAGAAGTCACTTGGGCCATGACTACATTTCCTATTCTAACGCCTCAATTCATTATCATAACTGCAGCTCCATCTTCACAGCGATAACAAGTGAATGCAGCCATAGATTTGGCATTATCACAGCCAAAGCTCCTTCAAAAGGAGTTCTAAACCATAACGACACTCATTTGATCATAATAACTAATAAGCCTAATTTTTCAAGACTGCAGTCTACATCCTCGCAGAATTGAAATAAAGACTTAAAATGAAAAGGCTTCGTTACTAGTTTAGATCCCAGCCATGATATCCACACAAGAATTCTATTAGGGCCAAGTAGTTTCCTCTTTCACAGGTCACTATTCCAAGCTACTTATAGAATTCATATACACCGTAACATTCTTCGAGTTCTTCACAGTGGATTCATGCTATCCTTCCAATCCTTAATTATTCACCATTGATGTCCCTTTGATTCATGGACACTTGCCCTCCTTTACTTACACTCCTACTTGAGCAGTTTTCTTTACTATCAAGCCGGCCAACTTTAGTCTAACATTGTCGACTACAAGAGTCAAACGTTCCTTACAGTCTCTCTTGTCTTTTGCAAACAATCTTTTATTCCTCTCATTCCATACATAATAGACACAGGCTGCAAGCACTATTCTTCTCAGAATATTCAAAATGGACTTATTGCAAGGCATGCTTACCAGTTGTCTGGCAAGTCATCCTACTGAATTTTCTTCTTCATTTCAGTCCATATTTTGCTTGAATATTATCATTCAAAGAATAAATGTTCACTTATATCAGGACATCTGTCACATGAAGGGCACGATACTATATTTCCCAGGGTACGATATAACAATTCTATCATCCTGCGTTGCTAATCTCCCCAATGTACCAACCACAAGATAGAAGTGTTTTGAAGTACATCGTGAAAACCATACTCTATCACACCAAAAATAAAATCACATAAAGAACAAGATGCCATTCAGAACTGTTGATTCTAACACTCAAATTCTTGCGCTAGTCTTTCTCTAGAAACAACACAAAATTACTATCATGCTCGGCTGTTGGTCGTCAAAACAGATGTCTCGTAAAACCTTGTATCCACAAAATCATTGGTTGGCATCACAAGAATATCCATAGTATACTTATGACAAATACAAAAAACAACCATATCAGTCAAATATTTAGCTCGCAAAAACTAATATCAAAATTGAATCTGTCAAAACTTGAGTATTGTACAATGTTCAGAGCATCAAATACACAACACTGTGGCAGTGTGGCATGCTTTCTCTAAGAACTAAAACATATTTACACTATGGTCTAAACACACACACAAAAATGTGTTCTATAACAGAACTAGGTCGTTATAATAAAGCTCTAAAATCTTTAACCAAGTTACTAGGACAAATAAGAACCGAGTCTACAGAAAGACCTCCTTTCGTATGCGTGCAATCAATTTGTGTCAAAGAAAACTTTATCTTTGTAGAATCATTTGAATCATCAACCACAAAATCTCCAACGTGGTGGTACTCCCAGCTCCCGGTGTTCTCCAAGAAACACTTTGAAACTGTCTGTTGACCATCAGGTGTTGTAAGCTGAAATTGGACTGGTTTTATGTCCCAACCATGGACACCTTCTTGGTTAGACAACCGTCGGCCTGGTCTTCGTGTAAACCTCCCGAGCCGAAGCTTGAACAATAAGGAGTACGTCCCAGCTGGAAACTGAAAGTCAATGTCTCCTTCTACCTCAAGCCACCAAATTTGTTGAAGGTGGGCAATTGTATGAAATCTGTTCAGAAGAAGATGAGTTAGAAAGACGCACTAACAAAGTAACAATGCTATCAAAAAAACCTCTATAATGGGGCTCATGGTAAATATAGTTCTGAAGGGTAGCTAACAACAACCTTACAGTTTTTTTTTCTTCCTAAAAATGTTAGGTTATTAACCATCTTATGGTCATGGCTTTACGGGTAACCAATTACTTACACGAATAATGAAATTTAACCTTGAAAAGTGGTCGTGTTTAGCATTTTCCTTAAATTTACAGGAAACGCTAAACAATTAACAGCTGTTGCTTATGGAAACGCATAGTTAAACAAGTTAAGATCCATAAGTTAATAACATTTTCTTAACCTAACTCAAACAATTATCTTCTAGTAATCCTAATGCACAAATTAAAACTAAACAAGATTCACCTTGATTCATCCGTCGGAATATAATTCCAATATCTCCGATCATCAATTCCGGTGATCGACAACGCCTTCGAACCAATCGATACACAAACACCACCTGTCCTCTTATCTACCCAAAATTCCTGCAACAAAAACAAAAATCCCTACATTACTTAACTTTGACTTTTTCATTGTCAAAACTCAAAACCAAACATAATTAACTACCCTCCATCCGAATTACATCAAATTAATTCGTTTAAGCTTATTTTGGGCATAACCCTATGTGATTTCGCCTTATGTTTCATAAGCTCAAGTTTTGTGGCTTGTTTTGATACAATAAGCCAAGTCTCAAAACAAGTCCGAAAATTTAAGCTTATCAAACATAAACCAAACTCATATAAGCCCAAAAATAAGCTTAAAAAACATCCCCCAAAAAAACAAACTCATCAAAACAAAACATTATTTTCCAGATCCAAATTCCCATAACTACATAAAAATGACCCATCTTTGACTTTTCAATAGTCAAAAACATAAAAAAAAATTCCAAATTTAGAAAAAAAACACAAACCTTATTCCCATGATCAAACTTAACAGCCTTAGTCAACCTCTTATAAATCTCACATTTTCCCGCCAAATCTTTAGACTCCATAACATGATACCCAAGAAGCAAATCCTTATAGTTACTCGGCAGCTTATCATCCCATATGAAATCAGCAGACGAAGCAGCTCTAAAAGACCTGTTCAGCCTAGCCAACTTACATATCTCTAACGGGTCAAGATACGATAAAACCAAAGCAACACATGATTCAGGTATGTCACCTAGTTTTAGCTTTGATGATGATGATGACTCGTTTTGTGTTGATGTTAAAAGTGATGAGTTGGCACCCATTTTTGTGTGTGTGAAAATGAAGGTGTGATTAGTGTGTGTGTGTGTTTTTATGGGTTGGATGAGGGGAGGGAGGGAGAGGTTTATTATCTGTTGTTATTGGATATATATGATATAATGGTCGTGCTGACGTGGAAACTATTGTTTGTTTTGGAGTGGTACTTGCGGGGGGTTAAGTAGTTGGAATGTGTGAGTTTCACGCGCTTGTTTTTTGAATGCTATTTTGTACTTGATAGGTGTGATTTGTGTTTGTTAGATTGTTTTTGATTAAAATGTTGATTTTTGAATAAGTTTTCTAGAATTGGGTGTTGCGGTATTTGAAATGCAAATGGTTTCATTACAAGAATATGGTTGTGAGTTGTAAATAACGTGAAACGTAGTGTTGCGATATTGTCAAGTTTTAAGTAAATTTATGACGTTTTTTTAAGCGTGATATATAATGGCATAAAATATTTATAAATTAATATTTATATATCGAGTTTAAAAAATGAAACAATACTTTAATTCAAATTTAAAACAAAATCGGCTAGTAGTTACTCAAGATTTATCTCCATAGTAAAATTTCTAAATCCAATCTACTAAATAGCCCCCCAAAACTAGTACCCTTTGGTTCGCACAACCAAAAAATTATTTTGAGGGTCTGCAAGAAGATCAAAAAATACAAACTCAGTTCTTGTAAATATGCTAAAAGATTAAAAAAAAGTCACACTACGCGCTATATCACGTTTTATGCCGTTTTTTAGCACGCTACGTTTAGAGACGACGTCTTAGTCTGTTTCGTAACGTAAAGATCACGTTTCACGCTATAGCCCGCTATAAGGCGATATAGCCCGCTATTTAAAACCATGGTTCAGACCTTGTTGTTACACACTAGACGAATACTTAGGTAAAATGATGGTATATAATGACAAATAATTATACTTATAAAATTATGATTTTGTTTTGACTTTTGATGTAAAGCGTGTGTTTTTTAAAATACAAAACGTTTGTATGATCCAAAATTAACACAGTGTGTGCCTATAAAAGGTTGGCATTTTTAGAATTCATCAAGTTTAAGGTGTATTGAAAAAAACTTATGGGTAATTTAAGCAAAACTTGATTTAAGTTTCAAAATTGAAAATTCAAGATTTCAAAATTGAGAATTCTGAGATTTCAAGAAAAAATTCTAAAGTTTGGTGTATGATTTTAGACCAGTTGATCGTGCCCATGCTACACGCCATCAAATCCTCCAAGTCTAGTGGTTCTTGCGTTGTGCGGATGAATCGTTGAACTTTTATTATTATCTTCGTCTGCAAGCTTTCGTACGTGTCTATCTAACCCGTGACTTGTTTTCATATTTGAAAACATTAAGCTCTCTTTAGTGGGCCTTGTCCGCGGTTATTTTTTATTGGGGGTAACACTGTATGGTGTGGTTAGCCATTAATCCTTCATTTATTGACTGAAATGACCATTGTCAGTCAACTTGTTCCTCTTGACTCATCATGCCCTTTGACCTTCCTTATCTTGGTCGTCTGATTTGTTAGTGTGTTTCACGCATCGTTACCTTGTGTATTGCGCCAGTGGTATAAGTAGATTTTCCTTCTTTCATTATTTTTACTGACATTGTTATTGTTGTTTCAAAGTTTTTTATCTCCTTTTTGCTGACGATCTTGAAACTTCATTTTCAATCGATTGCATACCTTTTTCGTTGTCTTTTACATAATGTTGTCGATAGATGCATGCAGGTCGGTTATGACTCAACGTCATTTGGATGATTTTTGTTCGAAGTATCATATTTCATCTTGTATTCATCCTACTCTGCCTAACTTGAACAGTATCACCCGTAATGCTCCTCTTGGACAGATTGTTGTTTATACTCGGTTCTTTGATCATGCTTGCTATCGCATTCCCTTTTCATCTTTCTTTCTTGAAGTACTTAATTACTTTGGTATTCATCTATCTCAACTTCATGCTATAGCAGCTTGTAAGGTTGCTCATTTTGAGGTGCGTAGGTATATGTAATCCTTGATATTGTCTAGAGAGAGAAGGGGTAGAGAGAGGTTGGTTTTCACACACAAGATAGAGAGAGAAACTAGATAGAGAAAGTGAAAAACTATGTGAAATTATGAAAGGAGCCAACCCCGTCTTTATCTAAGGAGAGGGGTTTTATACCCAAGCCCATAAGACGGGCTTGGGCCTCCGGTCCATGACAAACCATGGACCGGGTTTGCTTAACTAGTTAACATAAAGCTAACTATTATTCTAACTACGAGCCCGTTACATTAATATATAGTTGGAGTGACCGATCCTTCCTAAATACGTAAAACGTATTTCCAACAATCTTCCCCTAAGGGAGGTCACTCCAAGTTACAATGATTTAAACCTAGCATACTATGCTTGTCTTTATCTTGTAGTCTTCTTCTTTCTTTTTTTTTCTTTTTCTTTGTGAATATGCTGACGTGATCTTTGACTTTTAGGCTTGAGCACGTTTCTTTGCCTTGAACTTGTGACTTCATCACTTGTGATATTTTCCTCCTCGTGACTTCATGTCCCACACACTTATACCTTAAAGAATTCTTGAAAGCTTCAGAGTTTGATACATCAGAATACTTTATGTTGAACTTTATAGAATTTGATAAAGTCTTTAATGCAAAAAGTATAAGCATGTCGGGACGACTTCTTCTGGTACACCGAGTGCCACCATCTTCACACGCAGCAACATAAGTAGACACGAACGAAATTGTTTTGAACATTTCATTCTAATTCGATATCATTTTACCTCCGGTCGGTGAAGACCATTGGACGATAATAAATATCGCACCTGTGGCAGGTAGTTTCAATTAAGAACCTCCTTTATAGGGTTTCAAGGGTGAAACCGTTTTCTTTACTCGACCGTCTCAAAGCAGACTGCGAACATAAAGAGAGAATCATTTGAATAAAAGTATCTGCATGATTGAAGCCGTCAATTCAGCTTCCTAGAACAAGTTTGATTTATTTAAGGATCGCATCATCGTTGTTTTTCAGTTGTCACGAGCTTGATTCATGTATAATCTTGCAAGTTACCTACCTCAGTGTTTTTTGATGTTAACACTGGAAGGATTCCCATTCATCCTTGTGAACACTGAAGAGTGTCACTCTGAAGGTTCTGACAAGATCACCAGTTTGATTCATAAATAATCGCACAAGTCACCTACCATGAGCTTGTTAATGTTCACTAAAGACGGATTTCCATCTTCATTATTAATAATTTCGTATCACTTTCCACAGTGTGTGAAGAAGCAAGGATTTATGAAATAGTATCCAAATGAGATTAATGATGTGATCTCAAATGGATCTAGACTCGATCGTGCATTTTGGATTTTTGTGATTGGGGGCTGGAGAGGAGTATCACCTTTTCAATATCAACTTATTCGGAGTGAATAAATCGATAGATAACGTGTTGATCTGCATGTGATTAAAACAAATATCTTTTGAGAGTAATATGAGTTAGCTGGGATGGGTTGTGCATTGCATCACTGGGTCCAAGATGTGTATCTTCAATACCGAGCGTCATTAAAATGATCCTGATAGCATATGTATTGACCCGGTTTCTACCTAAGTTGTAAGGAGTGTTGTTTTCTTTATACCCTTTATCTTTACAATTCTTTTTTATTCTTCAACCCCATCAATGCTTACCAATACGTCATCACTAGCATCTTGTTGTGATTGTTTTAGTGTTAGCTTAAGTACTTGGTCGACATTCAACTACGTTCACAATCTTTCTCTATCTTTCCTAAGGACTACTATTTGTAGCTATGAAATGTCCTTAGGAAGATTCCTCTTGTTTAGGAAGAATCATTGAACTTTAATATATCCTACCATCATTATATCGCCACAATCGTCATCTTCTTGAAATGAATAGGTTGTGGGTAAGTGTTCGTCATCATGAAAACTTCTTTGAAACTCATTCAAGGCCCTTGTGAATTAAAAGTAAATGTTTTTAATTACTAAAAACCATTTGCTCCCCTACACACGTACATCAAAATGCAAAAAATTTAAGAATACATTTTGCACGTGTGGGAGTAGAGCCGACACATTAAGTCAAACCATCGTATTAAAATCATTATATTAAACTTAATCTCATATTAAATCACATTTTCTCCACCTATTAAAAATATTAACCTAATAGATATTTTTATAGCAATTGATTTAATGAAATTTTTAGAAAAATTTGGGAGAAAAATGCAAGTTCGTTTATCTTCATAATCATCACAAGCTCCCCCTCAAATAAATGAGGGTAAAATTGAAACACAATTGAAACACATTTGATACACAATTGTATGAGGAGTTGAGTATGTGATTTTGAAATATTTTAAATTTCATGAAAAATTCTAGAAAAATTTCATACTCAAACCCTTGATACGCAATTGTAAGGTACTATCACATGCCAAGATCATATAGAAAAACATATTCACAATAGTAGAAATTACGAGGTTGGACCTGAATGGTGAGAACATCATATGATAGAATCATGTGGTTCTTGTCGACAAATGTTGGTCTCCCCCGTAATGTGATGCTTGAAGTTATCTTCGCGTCCCGAAAATCGGCTGTCTTTTCTTGACACCTCAATAGTATGTAGAACCAGCGACATCTAATAATCCGAATTCTTGACAATTGCTCCCTCTCAATCGTTGACCCGTTTTCTATCTAAGGAGTTGTATTCGTTGTTTGAGTAGTCGCGTTGTCGAGTATGTGGACACATTTGAATTGAAGAGTCATGTTCAAGAAAATTAATACTCGTTGATGAGCCAAAGCTTTTCGAAGAAATACTTGACTTGAATATGAAAAACGGGTTATAGTCCGAAATAACTATAAGCCATTTAGGCATGTTTTAAATATTTACAACTTTTGTACGAACTTTATATATGGCACCGTGTCATTATTGAACGACATATGTAAGGCCGTAAATATTATCGTCCCAGAAGACATGTATTTTTGAAAAGAAAAAAAATACAATATTTGTGGGTTTTCTGAAATTTTTCGATTTTTTAATGGTTTTTAATGGTTTTATGTTTTTCTATTTTTCTTTTGATGTTTAAAATATATACAATATATATGATCACCAATGGATACTTAAGAATAGTTTAATACCACTATTATTTTTCTTCATCTACCAATGCCTTGAGAGTCTCAGGGGAGAAGGTTCTCATTCCTAGCTTGTCGGCCAAAAACTCAATTCAAGCGTAATCTAAAGCCTTCGTGAAAATATCTGCCAGCTGATACCCCGATTTCACAAAGTATAGCTCGATCACTATATTTTCCACTTTCTCCTTGCTAAAATGGTAGCGTATGTCAATGTGCTTCGACCGGGAGTGTTGGACATTATTGCAGCATAGAGCAATGAGACACTTTGATTGTCACAGTACATCGGAATTTTGTTGAAACATAGACCATTGTTAGTTAATTACGATCTCATCTAAAGGATTTGAGCATAACAACCGGACATGGCTATGTATTCTGCCTCCGTACTTGAAATTGCAACGCTTTTCTGCTTTTTCGATGCCCAGCTGATAAGTCGATCTCCTAGTAGTTGCAAACTTCCACTTGTGCTACGCCTTGTATCTTGACAACCCGCATGATCCACATCTGTATAGTCCATTAGTGCAATAGAGGAGTCCTTCGGATACCATAGTACTCGATTAACGACTCCTTTGAGATACCGAAAGATTCTTTTAACAAAAGTTAAGTGCAATTCGGTAGGTCTAGCCTAGTACCGAGCACACATACATATAGCAAATTGTAGGTCAGGTCTTTCCACGATAAAGTGAAGGATCAATAGGGAACTCAGCTGGATCTTCATCTAATTTGGATTTCTCTACCTACGGGGTTGCAAGATTCAAATTTATACTTTTTAAGCGACTCAATGGCATATTTGGATTGGTTAATAATGATGCCTCTGGGACTTTGAGTAGGGGTGGAAACGAGCCGAGCTGCTCGTGAAAAGTTCGGGATCGGGTCGGTAAAACGCTCGAACGAGCCAAGCCTAAACGAGCTCGAGCCCGAGCCTAAGTTGCAGCTTGTTTATTAAACGAGCTCGAGCCTGAGCTTTACGTACAAAGATCGTCTAGGCTCGGAGCCTAAACGAGTCTAATGTTTTATATACGAGCTTCTTAACAAGCTTAATAACAAGCTTATTAACGAGCCTAATTTAGGTATATTACGAGCCAAGCTCGAGCCAAATTTTATGTTTACATTGCAAAATCGTATAAATGGGCCGAGCCGAGCTCGAGCCTAAATAATAAGACTCGAAACGAGCCGAGCTCGAGCTCGAGCTTTGTAAAACTTAACCGAACCGAGCTCGAGCTCGGCTCGGCTCGTTTCTACCCCTAACTTTGAGAAATCTGAAGTCCTAAGAAAAATGAGATTTTTCATCGTTGACAGCTTAAATTTTGAAGACATGAGTTTCCCAAATTGGTCAAACAAAGTTTGGGTCGAGGCAGCAAATATAATATCATCAACATAAATTTGTACCAGAATCATGCCGTTCCCTCGTTTATGAATAAACAACGTAGGATCCACCTTGCCTTTGGAGAAGCCTTCCGAGACTAATAATTGTGATAGTAGCGCGTACCACGCGCGTGGAGCTTGCTTCAACCCATAGACAGCCTTCTTAAGCTTGTACACATGATTAGGATATTTAAGATCTACAAAACCATTTGGTTGTTGGACATAGACCTCTTCCTTGATTTCACCACTAAGAAATGTCGTCTTAACATCCATTTCATAGACGATCATATTCATATGGGCTGCATACGCGAGGAATAGTCTAATTTCTTCCAAACGGACATTGGGTGCAAAGGATTCCATAAAGTCGATACCCATTAATTGTCGATACCCACGAGCTACTAATCTAGCTTTGCTCTTTGATATGAGTGTAATTACTCATATCATTTACATCATAAAGTGGACAATAAATACATAAAACTTATGAATATGGTATTGTATTTGCTTGTTTCTTGTTTCATGTGTGTAGGTACAAAGATCACAAAAATCGGCAAAACCGACACGAGATTGAAGAAAGTACAAGAGCCAAAAGTCAAGTTCGTTTTGTTCACGGATTTATCAAAGTTAAATGGGCCAAGTGGGTCCCACATGACCTTAATGGGTTTGGAAGCCCATTAATATAGTTTCATTTGATAAATTTTAGAAAGCCTAAATAAAGGCCCAAAACAAGAGTAAAAGTGGACAGATGGAAGGATTTGTATACAAGTTTGGGTCCAATTTATTCAAAGCCCATCACAATTAATAAAAAGGACGGATGGAAGTCTTATTTAAATACTTTGGGTCCAAAATTGGGTCTAAGCCCAATAATTAGATAAGAGACGATGAAAGGAGTATTTATCTTCTTTGGTCAAACAACTCAGTCAAAACAAGAAATAAACAAAGAAAATAAAAGAAAAGACGTGAAGAAAAGAAGGGGAAGAACACCACCACTTTAGAACCCTAGAAATTAGTGGTTCTCATTTTAATCAGCGAGTGATGACACACGCTTATGATTCAGATAATTCAGGGCAAGATGGAGCGTGGTCTACACTTTGATTCCAAGAACAAGGTGCCACGTGGCCCTTTGAGACGTCACAACCCTCTTCCTATTAGATTATACACATGCTATCAATCAAGGAACCAATAATATTCATCCACCTCACCACCAAACTAGCACAAGATGTGCCAGCCTGGCGATCCGAGTGAAGGTAAACCTATCTCAGCCTTTGGATCGAAACTGACAAGAAAGAAAGTAAAGAGATGCTTAATCAATGGTTAGAAATCATTCTCTCATCACCAACAACTCAACCCACCCCTCTCGGATTCTCTATAAAAAAAACCCTCATTATTGTAATATGGATCCTTTTTTTATTTTTTACTGTTATAATGTTAAATTGTAGTTAGAGTTTGTAATTTCCTTTTTTAAATGATGTAATGTTTGATTTTATATAATAAAAGTTGATTTTAAGTTTAATTGTTTCTTTATCTCACGTTTTTAATTTACTGTTTAATCTCTTGCAATTGCTAAATTTACAAATTAATATTATAAGTGTGGATCATCCATGTAAGCTCAAACAATTGGTTTATGTGAATGATTAAAGTTAGAAAAGGGATAAATGTTTATCCATTGATAAATATTAAAAAAAAAGAAGGTGCTAGTTTCAGATTCATGGTGGTTAGAGCTTTTGAATGGAGGTTCGAATAGTACGGTGTCGTTTCTAAGGTGGCTCAGCGCCATTCCTTCTACACCAACGGATATCTTCGTTAAAAGGTTAATCTCATTTAGTTATTTTCTGAAAATTATTAGTTATACCTGTTAGTTTTAATTTTGATGTTAATTTGTGTTTTGATAAGTTGATTTGATTATATATTCTTGATAATCTGTTTGAGTTAGGTCTTCGATTGATGATTCAGTTTTGGTTAGTTGATTGTAATGCTATGAGAGTTTAGATTTTAGGGTTTTTAATGATATTTGGTAGTGTTACTGAGTTTAATCTGCTGTATGAATGGATTTGCTTTCACTTATTGCTTAAGTTGCTTACATAAGTTGATTTTAGCTGATGTAATACTGCATATTTGATAACTAGTACCTTTTGAATTGAAGAGTATCATTGAGACATTTTTGTGGGAATTTGAATCTGCTTGTTTCGAGTTATTTGACTGTTTAGTACATTGTGTTAATTTGTTGCTGATTTTTACCTTTTAGATGATTTGATACTATATTGAGTTAAGTTAATCTAGTTTGATTTTAGTGGTTTTCTTACTTTTTTATACTAGTTGTTACTGCTTTTGTTTAAAATAGTCGCCTTAGTCGTGATTTTACTGAATGATTAGATTTAATCTTCTGGTTTTTGATTAAAAAATGGTTGAGAATGAATAGCCTGATGATGTTCTTTGATTAGGATTGGATTTTGTAATAAATTGTTTTTTTATCTGCTGGATTTGCTTTTAAAATAGCTAATTTATTAGGTCATAAGCGTTTTATTTTGGTTTAAATGAACTGTAAGTGTGGTCCGAATAGGACTTTAGTCTGCCGGTATTCAAGCGTTTTAGGTTTCAGTTTGGGTTTGAGCAGTTATTTTGATTGCTGAGATTTTCAGTTTATATAATTGCTTTGTTTTAGATATTTGTCTCCATTGATTTGGTGTTTGTTGTACTTGGTTTCTATATCTGAGCATTTAACTGTATGCCGAATTTTGTTGAACTAATTATTGATTCTGTTTACATGTCTAATGCGTGGAGATTGTATCAGTATTTATTATTAACTGTTGGATTTTATGAATAATTGCATTAAGTAAAAAATTAATTTCAAAACTTGTCACTTGCAGGTCTCGAACTCGAGACATGCCCTTCACCAGCACAATAACTTTACCAACTGAGCTGGGCTCATTTTTATTATAAGAATTACAATTTTAGCTTATATCATATCTGTTTAACTGACTTTCTTAATAATAAACGTTTTTTTTCTTGTCTATTGTAGTTTAAAGTTTAACAAAAAGTGTATAATAATTTTTGTATAAAACAATTTATTTTATTTTATCACAATTATTTTAGTTATAAAAAAATATAAAATAAAAATAATAATAAAATTTACTTTTATTAATATTGTTTAATTAAACTAGTTTCAAATTATTAGTTTAAAAATAAATAAATAAATGAAGTTTAAAAATAAAAATAAATATTTAATTTCTTTTAAAAATTAGTTTTGTTTAAATAATTTTGTTTCAATAAAAAGTAAAAAAATATAGTTTAATTTCATCTTCTAGATTTAATTTGGGAAAACGGTTCATGCACTTTTAAAAATTGTAGGATTATTTAGATAAAAACCGAGACAAATTCAAATCGATTGTCCAATTCAAAACAAAAGTCTCAAATTCATAATTTCTTCGTGTACAACGAACCGGGATCACTCTCGGGTTAATTAATTCGTATTTAGCTAATTTTAGACTATTAATTTTTCCTAAAGGTAATTTTCTATAATTTACTCTATAACGTATTATATTAAATACACCGACACTTTTCTCACACATCAAAAATTTTGGCGTCGCTGCCGGAGAAATTGTGTACGACTCTTTCGTGGCGATTTGTTGATCGTTGATTTGAAGACCCTTTCCGTCCTTGAAAAGTTTTGTTATTTTTCTATATATATAATAAATATCGTTTTCGTGTTTTTTGTTATTAATATATTGTATTATGTAGAACAATAAATTCACCTACCTCCAAAAGCGTGAAAACGCAAACCTTAGTTGGGATTTCATCACCTAGCTATTGTATTCGAATCCAAAACAAAAGAATAAAGGCAAAATAGATAAATACTAATAAAAAGTTTGAACTCGATTTATACAAACTATAAGGTGGGTATAAGGCGACGAGCTATAAAATGTCGTCTAAGGAAAAAGGTTTTTAAGTGCTTTGTGCCACCTCGTTTCCCCGCTTGCTTGTGCGTATATTGAGAGGGACGATCGATTATTGGTTTGCCAATTCAAGCAGTAATAAACTTTATTTGTGTCGTTGTTTATTTATTGAACCTCGAGACGTTTAGGTTTTCACCTACGTTTCAAAGTCGACCGAGGGTAGTTTACTTCCATAGTAATTATCCTTACTCCGTGTTTTTATCAATCTTTGATTGATTTATGAAAAATACCAAAAATAATCTTCTTAATCCTCTGTGAAAATCCTAGATTTTGGATTTGTCACTTTTTACTGTTTGACTTTGATTATGTGCTTAGTGTGCGTTTACGTGCATTCTGTTTATATTTGAGCCTTGGATTGGATGTTAGACATCGGTTATGTAGTGCGTGGTACGTTATACGATGTTACGATGGGAATAGATGGTGTTCATGAGTTCACATGGATGTGACTATGATAGAATATGGTGTTATTTTAAGATTTTATGTGTACGTATATGTATTATAATAAATCGTAATTTTTACGATTTAGGGTTTAACATTTTGAGGTCTCGGGTGAGGTATTTAGTCACGGGAATATTTTTCGGGATCGTTTTAAGTCATTCAGGACTTAAATGTAAAGTTTATTTCAAATTCCAAGAGTTTTTATAAAACTGTATATTTTTGTGTCTTTTACGGTATACACGTAAAACTGACTAGTTTTACGGTTTTAAGGTTTTGGAGGCTTTAGGAGCTGAAATAAGTTAAGGTAAATTAAGGTAATGTTAATTATACTTTAATTAATAATAAAAGGAAAAAAAATAATAAAAAAACGAAATTTTGGGTGTTTTGGTCGTTTAGGTGACGCAAAGAAAGAAAAAAAAGAAAGAAAACTAATTTTGGTAACTAGGCTTTTTGTATTGGGCTATGATTTGTTTAACTAATCTATATAAGGATTTTAACTAAAATCAAATATCATAAAATCCCTGGAGACAAAATTCACGTTGATCATCTTAAGGGTTCTTAGGGTTTCATAAAAAAATTTCTTGATTCAAGGTAAGTGATCAATTTTACTTTAATTTAATTCATGTTTTATTAAATAATCATGTTTACAATGTTAATTAACCATCATTGAGATGATTAGGGTTTCATTAATTTTCTGGGAGAAAATAGTAATTAAGATCTATTAATGATTTTAAGGTTCTTGTTTAATAATTTAGGGGTAATTAATGATGTTTAGAAGGTTAGTGCATAAAGGCGTAAAACAGTCTGATTTTTAAGGCTGTCTTGTGTCGACTGTTCCGGGCAGTAGGTAGCACCTTTGGTCGAGTTTCTTTTTTTTTTAAAATTAAGTTCAGAGAGTCTAATTTTCAAAAATGTAAGGTTGGTCGAAAATGGAGTTCGGGAAGGTCGTCAAACAATTTTTACAAAAACAGTGCGCTGTTCAGGAATAAATTTGGATTTCGAGAATTTGAGTCAAAACCTAACCAAACGAATGAGATAGCCAAATATTTTTGATTTGGGAACTCTTTATAACATATGTGAAAGTACTGGAGGTTTTCAATAAAAGTTATGGAGTGTTGGTCGGGCTTTTGGTGTCGAACATTTAGCATGTACATAAATCAGTTTTGGTGAAAACGACTTTTGGCGTAGAGACTAAACGGAAGGGTTAAATGTGTAAGTTGGAAGTAAAATTGGTTTTTGTAGTTCTTAGATCCTATAAAAACATAACTCCGGTAGGGTAGGAGCCAAGTGTGGTGTTAAGTTCACTTCATGTGATTGTTTAGTGACTAGTAAACCGTACCGGAGAAAAACTGGATTTTTACGTATAGAATAACTTGTAGTGGAAGAACTAGATAGTGGAGGATTGGGGGATTAGATTCATCTCCTTGATTGTTACTTAACTTGGGTGTTAACACCTGAGCTCAGGGTGTCGTGTATGATTTTATAGGTTTGCAGGAGTGCTACCTTGCTGTGCTATCAGGTGAGTTCATAGTCCTATTTTCACTGATTTTTTAAATGTTTTCTTCTAGTATGGGATGGAGATGACACTTTTGGTATTCTTAAAATGTTTTGGTACTAAATTATTATAAATATATGGACATAAATGTGTTATTGTGTGACTTGCGTGCTTATGTGTTCTCATATGTGCTTTGATATGTGTTATGATATGTGAATCTTGATTGTGTTATGATTGGGATTGGTACATAGATGTATGGGCGTCTATGGGACCAGTTGTGATGTGTGTGGAGCGTGGGGCACGATCCGTCCTGAGTTCTTGGTTCGGGGGGCACGATCCGTCCTGAGTACTTGTGCATCGTCTCTTCGGAGGCAAGATATCTCGACAGGGATATAGTTCATCTTCCACAGGTGGTGTGGGAAAGATCCGGATAGTGTGGTGTGTGTTCTTGTGTGTGTGACGGGATACTTCTTGATTGTTATAGTGTGCTTTGTGAATTGTAGATGTGATTGGTACTTGGATTGAGTTTTGTTGTGGATGCATGTAGCATGATTATCGCATTATGGTCCATTTCTATAAATTGTTTTTCTTGAACTTATTTACAGCGAATGTCAAGGTTTCTTATGATGTTCTAGATAACTTAAACCTATGTTCTCACCAACTTTATGTTGACAGGTTTTAGTGTCATTTTCAGGTGAGGTAGTTGTGCAAGATGATGCTAGAGGTGGGTAGAGTATAGAGGATGCTAGGATTGCATTAGGAGGAATCCCTTTCCTCTTAGATTTTATTTTGTCTTTTGATTTAGTAAATTGTTTGATACCTGTATGCTTGATTTGTGTTATTTGAATGTCTTTGGTAAGAGGTAGGCATGTTACCTACTTACCTAGACGCCTTCATTATTTGAGATATTGTCATGACATTGTGTCACCTTTTTATGACATTTCTATTTCATTTAGTTAACTATATAGACACGCTATTGGTTTGATGATATCCATACGTCGCGCCCCATATTCCGCCATGGTGGGGGTGTGACAGAATGGTATCAGAGACAATGGTTATAGAGAATTAGGTTGCCTAGTCGTGTAGCCTAGTCTATAGCTTAAGGGTCCCTGCATATAGGCGTCATAGGAGTATGTGTGCATTTTATAGTAATTGATGTGTTTGAATGTTATTTTCGCAGTATTTGTTAGGTTATGAACTACTATGGTTCATACTTAGCTACATGTTATTTTCTTTTCGAGTTTTGAATAGTGCGGGTTGAACTATAGTCGTATACGCTAGTCATTGTTGGATTCCGTTTAATTACGTTTTCATGTTCTTTATATATTTTGAATTTTGTCTACGGTGGTTCAGCTGGATTACGAGTTTATTTGTTTCATGCATTGGCTATGTTATTTTAATTTATGTGATTTTGGACCTTATGTTATGTTGTGGATTATGTGCTTATATGAGTTGTAGGATCTATGTGCTTATTGAGTTGGTAGACCGATATGTTATGTGTAGTATTAATTCTTATAAGTGTCATCATAGGAGGGAGTGCATTGGTGAAAGGGGACTTGTATAAGTATGGTGGCCAACATAATTACACAAGTACCACGACATCAATGGATTCCTAAGTATGGTTGCATGAAAGAGGGTTAATACATGCTTGTATAGTATATGTTGGATGGACTTGAGTGTATGTACGCGTATGCCTATATATGTATATATCCCTTCTACTTATCGGTTGTGTTCTTAGGATGGTTTTCTAGCTCTTTTCTCTTTGAGATGTTCAACTTCAGTAGTAGCGCATTTATCGAGTCCTCATTTCACGTGTTTATTTGTACAGTACTTTTGGTGTAGAAGCTATTGAGAGGGTGGAGATTTATTTTGAAATAACGATATCTTTTGTTTTGAGTCTTACATGGTAAAAAAAAAACTTGCAAATAGTAAAATAAAAATAGTTGTTGGTAGTCGATAAAATGAGGGTAAAGTGTCGAAAACGTGTTTGAAATAAGGTGGAATATAAATTCTTTAACATATAAGCATGGCTTATTTATTTTTTAAAAATATTTTGGTTTTGATCACCTAAAGTTATTGTTCTTTAGTTAAAATTTTGTTCTTATTTAGTTAAATATGTTAAAATCATGTAATTAATCATATGATGGGTGAGAGTTTTAATTTTCTGGAATTAAAATAAATTAGGTTTTAAATTTGGTAATTAATGAGGGGTTTTAGGGTTTAAAAAAATCGTTTTTTTGCATAATCGGAGTAGGCAGAAACTGTCGCTAAACTGTCAAAATATGTCGCTAACTGTCAGAAACTGTCGCTAATGCCTAGGCAGATTTTGAATAAAATCGTTTTGTTTATAAATTATTCGTTTTTAAAGCTTTTTGGGTGATTTAAAAGCCTAAATTTATGTACTCGGAATGTACTTTTCAAATATTTAGAAAGTTTAGTAATTGGAGGTCAGTAGCTTGGTCGAATTAATTGTACAACTGTCGAGTTCAAGATTAATTTTCGGACAACATGGTTTAAACTCGTGTTTTGGGTATTTTGGGATAGTGGACACTTAGAAGGCTAACATAGGGCTGCTTTGGGATAGGATTTCAGATGTATCCATCATAGAGATTGTTACATTAAGGAAGAATGTGGGTTTCGGATTCAATGTTGACGCGTGATATTGTGTTGTGTGCTTTATGCAATTGATCATTTGTGAAGAGACTATAGATTTTTTTTCGTCAAATGATTACATAAACTAATAATGTGATACCATGGTTTTAGAACAACTAATATACATTACGGTACAAAATCCATTCTGGGGTAAAATTTGGTTTTGCACAAGGTTTTAATAGTATGTCACCGGTCGTAATACGTTTCGGTTGTCGCTGGGTGCTTCTTATGTCATTGGTCCGTTTCCATGGTTCGTTGGGGGTCGATACATGTTTTATGTTTAGTATCTTTTGGAGTCTCATGGTTAAGGTTCATGTGTTGTTGGTTGAGATTATTTTAGTATAAACCGAGTTCACGTTTGAACGTGAAGGTTTTATCAGGGATATGTAACCTCGTTTGTTTGCTGAGAATAAGTTTGAGTTTGGAAGTAAATCTCGGGACGATATTTCTATTAGGAGGGAGTGATGTGACAACCCTAGATTTTGGATTTGTCACTTTTGACTGTTTGACTTTGATTATGTGCTTAGTGTGCGTTTACGTGCATTCTGTTTATATTTGAGCCTTGGATTGGATGTTAGACATCGGTTATGTAGTGCGTGGTACGTTATACGATGTTACGATGGGAATAGATGGTGTTCATGAGTTCACATGGATGTGACTATGATAGGATAAGGTGTTATTTTAAGATTTTATGTGTACGTATATGTATTATAATAAATCGTAATTTTTACGATTAGCATTTTGAGGTCTCGGGTGAGGTATTTAGTCACGGGAATATTATTCGGGATCGTTTTAAGTCATTTAGGACTTAAATATAAAGTTTATTTCAAATTCCAAGAGTTTTTATAAAACTGTATATTTCTGTGCCTTTTACGGTATACGCGTAAAATTGACTAGATTTACGGTTTTAAGGTTTTGGAGGCTTTAGGAGCTGAAATAAGTTAAGGTAAATTAAGGTAATGTTAATTATACTTTAATTAATAATAAAAGGAAAAAAATAATAAAAAAACGAAATTTTAGGTGTTTTGGTCGTTTATGTGACGCAAAGAAAGAAAAAAAAGAAAGAAAACTAATTTGGTAACTAGGCTTTTTGTATTGGGCTAGGATTTGTTTAACTAATCTATATAAGGATTTTAACTAAAAGCAAATCTCATAAAATCCCTGGATACAAAATTCACGTCGATCATCTTAAGGGTTCTTAGGGTTTCATAAAAAAAATTCTTGATTCAAGGTAAGTGATCAATTTAACTTTAATTTAATTCATGTTTTATTAATTAATCATGTTTACAATGTTAATTAACCATCATTGAAATGATTAGGGTTTCATTAATTTTCTGGGAAAAAATAGTAATTAAGATCTATTAATGATTTTAGGGTTCTTGTTTAATAATTTAGGGGTAATTAATGATGTTTAGAAGGTTAGTGCATAAAGGCGTAAAACAGTCTGATTTTTAGGGCTGTCTTGTGTCGACTGTTCCGGGCAGTAGGTAGCACCTTTGGTCGAGTTTCTTATTTTTAAAATTAAGTTCAGAGAGTCTACTTTTCAAAAATGTAAGGTTGGTCGAAAATGGAGTTCGGGAAGGTCGTCAAACAATTTTTACAAAAACAGTGCACTGTTTAGGAATAAATTTAGATTTCGGGAATTTGAGTCAAAACCTAACCAAACGAATGAGATAGCCAAAGATTTTTGATTTGGGAACTCTTTATAATATATGTGAAAGTACTGGAGGTTTTCAATAAAAGTTATGGTGTGTAGGTCGGGCTTTTGGTGTCGAACATTTAGCATGTACATAAATCAGTTTTGGTGAAAACGACTTTTGGTGTAGAGACTAAACGGAAGGGTTAAATGTGTAAGTTGGAAGTAAAATTGGTTTTTGTAGTTCTTAGATCATATAAAAACATAACTCCAGTAGGGTAGGAGCCAAGTGTGGTGTTAAGTTCACTTCATGTGATCGTTTAGTGACTAGTAAACCGTACCGGAGAAAAACTGGATTTTTACGTATAGAATAGCTTGTAGTGGAAGAACTAGATAGTGGGGATTGGGGTATTAGATTCATCTCCTTGATTGTTACTTAACTTGGGTGTTAAGACCTGAGCTCAGGGTGTCGTGTATGATTTTATAGGTTTGCAGGAGTGCTACCTTGCTGTGCTATCAGGTGAGTTCATAGTCCCATTTTCACTGATTTTTTAAATGTTTTCTTCTAGTATGGGATGAAGATGACACTTGAGGTATTCTTAAAATGTTTTGGTACTAAATTTTTATAAATGTGTGGACATAAATGTGTTATTTTGTGACTTGCGTGCTTATGTGTTCTCATATGTGCTTTGATATGTGTTATGATATGTGAATCTTGATTCTGTTATGATTGGGATTGGTACATAGATGTATGGGCGTCTATGGGACCAGTTGTGATGTGTGTGGAGCGTGGGGCACGATCCGTCCTGAGTTCTTGGTTCTGAGTTCTTGGTTCGTGGGGCACGATCCGTCCTGAGTTCTTGGTTCGGGGGGCACGATCCGTCCTGTGTACTTGTGCATCGTCTCTTTGGAGGCAAGATATCTCGACGGGGATATAGTTCATCTTCCACAGGTGGTGTGGGAAAGATCCGGATAGTGTGGTGTGTGTTCTTGTGTGTGTGACGGGATACTTCTTGATTGTTATAGTGTGCTTTGTGAATTGTAGATGTGAATGGTACTTGGATTGAGTTTTGTTGTGGATGCATGTAGCATGATTATCACATTATGGTCCATTTCTATAAATTGTTTTTCTTGAACTTATTCACAGCGAATGTCAAGGTTTCTTATGATGTTCTAGATAACTTAAACCTATGTTCTCACCAACTTTATGTTGACAGAATTTAGTGTCATTTTCAGGTGAGGTAGTTGTGTGATAAGTGTGAAAACACTCATCAATAATGATCCTAAAACCATTAAAAACACAGTCAAATACCTTATTTTAACTGTAAATTATCAGAATTACGTGTGTATTTTGTGTTTGTGTATTTTCAGGTAATATAGGTACATTTGAGATAAACACGAGCTTTTAACGACTTATTTGATCAAAAGACGAAGAAAAAGACGAAAGATGCTTTCAAGGACCAATCTTGCCACTACTTCAAAGATCGAGGGTTCAAGTTGTAACTTTTGACAAGATAAAGGATAAAAGAAATTGGTTTAAAAGTGTTTAACCTACATTTGAAAAGAAATGAAAAGAAAAGGACCAAAAGAGAATTAAATGGAAAGTTTAATTAACTTTTCTTATATACTTGGTCTGTTGACCAAACTGGTCAAACACAACCCACACACGTCCGCGTCTTCTTCATTCCTTAAAGAGAGAGAAAGAGGCGGTTTCTATCTTTTCACCTCTTAAACCTGCAAACGCGAATCAATGACTATCAAGAAGGAATCACGCGAAGACTTCAACTACAAAAATACTCACCTCTTTCTTCCCTACAAGAGGATACAACTTAATTAGATCAAGTCGCGAAGATAAAGAAACGCCCAATTTGAAGATGAAGAACGAAGAGTGTAAACCTCGTATTTACACGTGTCCATATTTGATTGGTGGAGCCACGTCACACCTTCCCACTCGACGGCTATAAAAGGAGATGAAGACTTCATTAGAAATCGGTTAGCTTAGGTGTTTTTACACATAGTTAGTTAGATAGGATTAGTTAGTTAAGCTTTTGTAACAAGTTTTGTTTTTTCAGTTTAAACTTTTGTAACCGTTTCTAGTTTTCTTCCATTAATGAATCTTTAAAAGCTTCATATATTTTCTTCTTTCTCATCATTTCCTGTTTAGTGTTTAAAAATGTTATAGAATGTTATGTTAATAATCATTCGATAGAGTTACTGTTCACAATTTACACCGATTGATTTTTCGGTTTTGTTCTTGCGATACTTCGAGATAATGGATCAGTTCAGATGGCTTTGCTTAATTTCTGTTTGATTTCAGTCAGTAGAACTTTAAAGTCAACTCTCGTGAATTTGAGTTTTCTGTTGAATCAGTTAATGATTTAGTTCAGTTAGTTGAGATAGTTTGTCGTAAGCTGATTAGATAGATTGTTAGTGATTGCGAAAATTGTTGATTAAAGCTGATTTAGATTGTATAAGTTCAGTTTTCTTTAAATACAGGTTTTTAGTACATAATTCGAGCAATTTAAATACGAAGTTTGATTTTTGGTTTGATGTGAGTCAGATTTGCTGAATTTGATATCCGTGTAAGAAATTAGTTTGATATTAGCAGTTACTGTAGCAAACTGATGATATAGATTCTGTCCAGTTTTCCTCATTTAGTTACAGATTTGCAGCTTTACAGATTTGCGGATTTACTAGTTCTAGTGATGATTTTCGATAGCCTGTTGCTTATTTCATTAGATGCAGGTTGTAGTTTTGGTTTAGTAAGGATCCGATTATGATTTCGTTTAAGTAGCCTTGTAGCTTAACCCGCAAGAATAGCGTTTCGTGTTTCTTTTGTGCATCTTATGCAGGTTCCTGTTTTCGAGGAGTCAAGTTTTATTTCAGCAGATTCAGTTCCGTAAGCGGTGATTGGTTTCGGTGTATGATCAGTCTAGGGGTACATTAGTTTAAGGTGTAATAGCAAAGCCGGCTCAGCGCCGAGCTTCGTCAACAGCGGACTAGGCCTGGATGTAACTGGTCAAGCTTGTTTCATTTTTTTTGCGATATCTAGTTTAGCTAGCTGTAACTTTGGTAGCGTAAATCTTTCCTTCAAATTGTTCTTAATGATCTGGTAATATGTTACTTTTAATATTCTATTTTTTTTTCCTTTATTGATGGAAGCATTATAGATGGAGTTCAGTTTTAGTACTACTAGTTACATACAGTTTTATTGAGATTAGCTTGTTTAGGATTAATGTTACGATAACTGGTATTTGGGTCTGGTAATCTCTTGCTGTTTTGATTCATTAGGAGTATTGAGTTACTGAATTTGTTCGTTTAAGTAGCAGTATAAAACAGAAGGTAGAGTAGATCTGGTTGAAAGAGTTGATACTCGTTTTTTTTACTTCTAATGGACAAGTTTAGTTTTAATTGGGCCTATAATTTCAATTAGGCTAGTTACTGGACTTTAGTTGATATTTTGTTAGGAACTGATTTTCTTTAAATTGGGCTATTAACCTTTGTAGGCCTGCTTGGATATTATACAATTTATAAATTTCAAATTTCAAATTTCAACTTTAATATGACTTTCATTTTATAAACTTTAGATTTTGGAACTTTTACAAAAAGAATAGAACTTTTATAGAACTTAAGATTTTCTTTTATAAAAAAAAAATAGTTTTACTCAATTGAATTTTTACTCTTGTAAATTTGTTAGATAAAAAGTAGTATAAAATTTGGTAATTGATAAGTGTTTTAGATAGTATGTATACGTAGTATCATAAATAGTAGTATAGATTTACATTTTGTGTGTTCAAGTAGTATAAAATACCAAGAAAAGATCTTTCAACCAAAAACAATAAGTCGAGCTTAAAATTGTTAGATCAATTCGAATCGAGCTGAGAAGACAACTACACTAAAAACGAATTATTAAATGGCGCCGCTGCCGGTTCTTTTCGTGAAGATTAACGATTTCGAGTGAGACGATTGGATTTTGGGATCCGTTCACTTTGTGAACGTTATTTTTACGTATTATAAATCAAAAAGATAAAAAAAAAATCAAAAAGATAAAAATACAAAAAAATAAAAAATCACAAAATCAATTCTTTTCCTAAAGAATTGAACCAAAAAAATAAAAAATCCAAAAAGTAATCTTTTTCCTAAAAGATTACACTCAAAAATATATATTATATCGCTTTCATCGCTTTTTACGTAGATATAGTATTTTTCTTAAAAAACAAATAAATACAAAAATATTTTTTATATATTATTATATGTAAATAAGTATACGTATAAGAACAACCAAGTTACCTATCTTCCATAAGTATTGCCGAGGCAATACACCGTGTTGAGGGGCGTTCCGGTCCTTGACACGCGTATCGATCCAATTTAATTAAGCAAGAATAGATAAATACTTCCAATTGGCAATAATTCGAAGAATACAAACTACTAAAGTGAATAGATAGGCGACGTGCTATAAAATGCCGTCTAAGGGTTAATAGGTACTTAAGTGCTTCGCGCCACCTAACCCCCCGTTCACTAGTGCGTATTCTAAGAAGGAAGGCTTAATTGGAGGTCTTGCACCCAAGTAGTAATTATATATATACTTTCTTGTGGATATTTCATATCGAAACTCGAAGAGGATAATCTTATTCTTTTCAAAGTCGACCGAGGGCTACTCCCTCATTCCTCGTGTTTACTTACACGTGTACTCGCACACGTGTAAACATACCACCTTTGGTGTATCACTTCCTTTCCCGAGGAAGCTTGTAAACGTCATTATACTTGTATATACATTCGGCCACTTTGTTACACATGGATACTCGTTCCATGTTGGAGATTTTGCAACAACAATCCGCCAACGCTAATTATTCGCCTTGTCGACTTGTGGTGGTCCACACGATACTTATTTATGTGATCAAAATAATGGTTATTATGGGGAGGGATATGCTTACAATGGAACCGAGAACCCTAATTTTCAACTTAACACTCAAATGGACTACACTTGTAATGACTATATGGGATATTCCGGTTTTTCATCACAACCTCCACCATCATTTCATGATCAAACCTTTAATGTGCCATACCAAAACCAAGGATTTTCCAATTATGAAGGTTTTCAAAATAATGATACTTTTCAAGGCTATAATCAAGAAACCTTTCATAATCAAGGATTTTCAAACAATGAAGGCTTTCAAAATAATGATGAAAATTTTCCATGCTATAATCAAAATACTTTTCAAAATCAAGGATTTTCACATTATGAGGGTTTTCAAAATGAAGGAAATTTTCAAGGTTACAATCATGAGAATTTTCACAATCAAGACTCTTTTCAAACCTATAATCCACCTAATTATGGAAATCCGCCTCCACCATATTCTTCGACTTATTCATGTGAGTTTTGTGGGAACGCACCCCATTATGGTTATGATTGTAGACCGAGGGATCCGCCATCCTATGTCCTTGATAATGTCAAGAGGTTTCATTCTTTACTCAAGAGAAATAACAAGTTGTACGATGACGTTTATAAAATGCTTGATGGTATGAAAAACATGAGCTACAAGGAAATGAAAGACACGCATCGATGGTTAAAGGGACTAATTAACTCTACTGAGGAAGAGGAAATTGAGCCTCTGCCATATTTTGACAAGGAATTCGGTGATTTGTATCGTGAATCGTTGAACAAATTTTCTTGTCGCCTCAGGAAATATTCAAATGATTTATTCCTTAAGACTCTTATAATCGAGGAAGACGGACATTACATGACTACTTTTACTCGTAGGCCTGATCCATTATTAGATGAAGATGTTGAGGAACCTTCGAGTTGTATGACACTTAATGATGACACACCTTCATCACCTTTACCTCACGTGGAACCCACCGACTCTTTAACCATGGGGGACGAGCCTCTTAGCACTAATACAAACACCAATTTAGAAGAATTAACCGTTTCTAGTGTTGAGAACCTTATCCCAATCCAAAGAGAGTTTGAGGGTATTTCCATTGAACCATGTGATGAGCTTTGTATTGATACCTCTTCTCCTCATGATCACATTGAGATTTCATCACATGTTGACCTTCATGCTACTACTAGTGATTTTGGTGATTTTGATCTTGATGAATTGTTCCAAGAAAGGGATAATGAGATTGAGGAAGAGTTTATGCAAGATTTTCCACAAGTAGAGGATGATGATTGTGATTCTAGTGAGGCATCTTATGATATATTATCCGAGGACTTTTCATGTCAAGATGACATTCCTAATTTGGATGATGATGTTGCTCATATAGAAGAAGTGGAAGATGTTCATATTCGTGAGGTTTTATCAAACGTTTATCATCTTATCTCCTCGATTGAATCATTGAGCACACACCATAATGATGATTCCATAGAAGAAGAACCTTTCATTGACATTTCTTCACCGGTTTTTGAGGTTGCACCTATTGATTTTCATGATGATATCATCCCTTTGAGGAATTCTCTCAATAAACCTTCTTTTGAGCCTTCTATTCCCACCCTTCCACCCTTGAAGTTGGTTATTGATGAAGATCCTATACTCTTAGAGATTGATCCTTTTTCACCTATGGCACCTTTAGAACCTACAACCTTTGATATGGATTCTCATATGGATATTGATACCACCATCGAGGCTTCTCTTGCTAATATTGATATTGAGGTTGATGATAGTGATTCTAATTGGGAAGAGGAGATTCTTCTTAATGAGAACTTGCTTTTTGGGAACCTAGAGCCTACACCTCTTCCACAAGACACTATTAATCTTGATCCTCATTTTTCTATGCCTTCTATGGAAGATTACCCACCTTTTGATGATGATGAGCCTAATATGGATATACTTGTTATGAATGTTTTGATACCTACACCTTCATATTCTCATGATGCTTTGACCACTAAGGGGGAATCTTATATGGTTGATATGAGTTCATCTTCTTATTTTCCCATGAAGGGAAAGGTTTTTGATCCTGGGATATGTAAATTTGAGACACCTTGGTTTTCATCTACTTCACTTAAGAGTGTGCTTTCGATTGATATGGACTTCTTGTATGAGCTTACTTTGGTGATGTTACCTACTTTGGAGTTGTTCACTTGTCGAGATGGAAACTTTGTATTTGATCCTGGGGTTCTTCCTATTTGAGAGATTTCGTATGTTGGACAAACTTGAGACACGTTGGACCGTTCCATTTATCGAGGCAGATTTGGTAAATCTTATAGTAAATGGCAACGTGCTAAGTTTGAGTGTATCATGTGAGACGAGCTTCAAAGTGGATATTCTTTATTCTCCATGATGGTTTCCCCAAGGACAACTTAATTCGGGGCCGAGTCGAGCTAGCGACTTAGGGTTAAAAAAACTCAAGCATTGAATAACTAGGTTAGAAAACGTAGAGTAGATTTTCAATAGGTTAGGTTTAATTAAAAGGATGTTATAGTAGAGTTGAAGTGGAGAGGTCCTTTCTTCGTCTTTTGGTGTTTGTTTCAAGGGTTGCTCTCTCTCATTTCATGCTTGGAGCTTATGGAGGAGGCCCGTGTATCTGGTTCATTTCGATTAGTTTTTGCTATCATGATATTCAAAACAGTTGTGCTTAAAATGAATACCCTTTAGTTGTCTCTTCCTTAACTTGGGTTAAGCAAGGTTATCAATGTCATAAGTGTAGGGGAGTTTACTCCAATACTCTTAAACATTGAGGACAATGTTTATCTTAAGTGTAGGGGAGACTTCTATCGAAGTGACCTTACCTATACCATTGCCTTAACTTCATGATAAATTGGAAAATTAATTTTTCGAACATTTTTCAAATTTTTGATCTACTTTGGCCAACAAAAATATGCATTCATAATTTTTGCATCAATCATTTTTCATAACACATTTGCATTGTATATATTTCTTCTTTTATTTTTCATCAAAAATATATAAAAAGGAAAAATATAATAAAACATGGTTTTAACAAATTTAGACTTCTTTGACATATTAGGCCCGCCATGGATATTTTGACTCAACCCGAGTTTGCTTATCTTAGCACTCTCTAGCTAGTATCCTTAACCATGTAGTCCTTCATTGGTCTATTAGGCTAAGCTTCCACCAATTTCATTCTTTGAAATTTTAAATTTGTGGAGAATGGGAAATGATAGAGTTGAAGCAAGTATAAAAGGGCTAGATAGACTTCATGGCAATTACTTGTGGCTAAACCCTTCTCTTCTTAACCTCTATTTTCTTCGCTTGTATATAATTGTTAATAAATAATCAAGTACGGTTTTAATTGGTTTGTAATCTCTTATGCATTTTTGGCTAATCATTTATGGTTGATATGAGTACGTCTTAAGATTCTAAGTTAGCACGTTTTATGTGTACTAGACTTGTGTCATGCTCCATATTTAGCGGGTGTTTTTCCTTTTCTTCTTTTCAAATTTCTTTGTGAGGAATAAAGAAAAATAAGAGCGGCTTATGAAAAAAAATGAGTGGCTAGAAAAAAAAGAAAAGAAAAAGAAAAAAATAATGCAAGACTCCCAAGAGGGGCAGTGTGGTGTTAATTATAGTGACTATTGAGTTCCAATATTACCTTGACGGGTTGCGGGGATTCAATAGATTGCTCCAATCCAATATTACCTTGACGGGTTGCGGGGTTGAAGATCCAAAATCTCAAAAAGATGCGGATGTAAATTATTGCGTGAGTTTTATTTTTCTTTCCTTAGCGAGTGTGTAGTTACTTATGAAAGCATGACATGAGGATTTTACACATAAGGCGAATGACTTATTACTCTTAATACGGACTTATATTAATTGTGAGCGGTTTTTTAAGTAATGGATGAGAAGATTACTTAGGATTAAAACCGTGCTTCCTTATTTTTGGATTTTACACTTCTTATATTTCACGCTTGAATAATGACAAATTTGCCCACAAGCAATTTGCTCAATTAATAACCGGTTCCACATTTAATTGTCATGAATAAGTTGATGCACTTTTTACTTGTGAATGCAATGATCCCATTTATAAGCTTGGTATGGGGAAAGTGAAACTTGAGGGTGATAAGTATTCATGGTACCAAAGCCCTAATCTAAGTCATTGTTTTCTTTATGAGTTATTTCCATCAAAACCATTTATGAAAAATCAAAAATATATAAATAGAATTGTTTTCTTTGCATTGCATTGTAAATATTCAAAACCATTCATCATGTAGTATAGTTTAGTTCATTAAATCATAAAATGGCCAAGGTGGGTTAATTATGAGAAAAGTGTAAATTTAGAGCTTTAAAATGCTGCATTGCATGAGGACATGGCAATGGTCAAGTGGAGGGGAGTTGATAAGTGTGAAAACACTCATCAATAATGATCCTAAAACCATTAAAAACACAGTCAAATACCTTATTTTAACTGTAAATTATCAGAATTACGTGTGTATTTTGTGTTTGTGTATTTTCAGGTAATATAGGTACATTTGAGATAAACACGAGCTTTTAACGACTTATTTGATCAAAAGACGAAGAAAAAGACGAAAGATGCTTTCAAGGACCAATCTTGCCACTACTTCAAAGATCGAGGGTTCAAGTTGTAACTTTTGACAAGATAAAGGATAAAAGAAATTGGTTTAAAAGTGTTTAACCTACATTTGAAAAGAAATGAAAAGAAAAGGACCAAAAGAGAATTAAATGGAAAGTTTAATTAACTTTTCTTATATACTTGGTCTGTTGACCAAACTGGTCAAACACAACCCACACACGTCCGCGTCTTCTTCATTCCTTAAAGAGAGAGAAAGAGGCGGTTTCTATCTTTTCACCTCTTAAACCTGCAAACGCGAATCAATGACTATCAAGAAGGAATCACGCGAAGACTTCAACTACAAAAATACTCACCTCTTTCTTCCCTACAAGAGGATACAACTTAATTAGATCAAGTCGCGAAGATAAAGAAACGCCCAATTTGAAGATGAAGAACGAAGAGTGTAAACCTCGTATTTACACGTGTCCATATTTGATTGGTGGAGCCACGTCACACCTTCCCACTCGACGGCTATAAAAGGAGATGAAGACTTCATTAGAAATCGGTTAGCTTAGGTGTTTTTACACATAGTTAGTTAGATAGGATTAGTTAGTTAAGCTTTTGTAACAAGTTTTGTTTTTTCAGTTTAAACTTTTGTAACCGTTTCTAGTTTTCTTCCATTAATGAATCTTTAAAAGCTTCATATATTTTCTTCTTTCTCATCATTTCCTGTTTAGTGTTTAAAAATGTTATAGAATGTTATGTTAATAATCATTCGATAGAGTTACTGTTCACAATTTACACCGATTGATTTTTCGGTTTTGTTCTTGCGATACTTCGAGATAATGGATCAGTTCAGATGGCTTTGCTTAATTTCTGTTTGATTTCAGTCAGTAGAACTTTAAAGTCAACTCTCGTGAATTTGAGTTTTCTGTTGAATCAGTTAATGATTTAGTTCAGTTAGTTGAGATAGTTTGTCGTAAGCTGATTAGATAGATTGTTAGTGATTGCGAAAATTGTTGATTAAAGCTGATTTAGATTGTATAAGTTCAGTTTTCTTTAAATACAGGTTTTTAGTACATAATTCGAGCAATTTAAATACGAAGTTTGATTTTTGGTTTGATGTGAGTCAGATTTGCTGAATTTGATATCCGTGTAAGAAATTAGTTTGATATTAGCAGTTACTGTAGCAAACTGATGATATAGATTCTGTCCAGTTTTCCTCATTTAGTTACAGATTTGCAGCTTTACAGATTTGCGGATTTACTAGTTCTAGTGATGATTTTCGATAGCCTGTTGCTTATTTCATTAGATGCAGGTTGTAGTTTTGGTTTAGTAAGGATCCGATTATGATTTCGTTTAAGTAGCCTTGTAGCTTAACCCGCAAGAATAGCGTTTCGTGTTTCTTTTGTGCATCTTATGCAGGTTCCTGTTTTCGAGGAGTCAAGTTTTATTTCAGCAGATTCAGTTCCGTAAGCGGTGATTGGTTTCGGTGTATGATCAGTCTAGGGGTACATTAGTTTAAGGTGTAATAGCAAAGCCGGCTCAGCGCCGAGCTTCGTCAACAGCGGACTAGGCCTGGATGTAACTGGTCAAGCTTGTTTCATTTTTTTTGCGATATCTAGTTTAGCTAGCTGTAACTTTGGTAGCGTAAATCTTTCCTTCAAATTGTTCTTAATGATCTGGTAATATGTTACTTTTAATATTCTATTTTTTTTTTCTTTATTGATGGAAGCATTATAGATGGAGTTCAGTTTTAGTACTACTAGTTACATACAGTTTTATTGAGATTAGCTTGTTTAGGATTAATGTTACGATAACTGGTATTTGGGTCTGGTAATCTCTTGCTGTTTTGATTCATTAGGAGTATTGAGTTACTGAATTTGTTCGTTTAAGTAGCAGTATAAAACAGAAGGTAGAGTAGATCTGGTTGAAAGAGTTGATACTCGTTTTTTTTTACTTCTAATGGACAAGTTTAGTTTTAATTGGGCCTATAATTTCAATTAGGCTAGTTACTGGACTTTAGTTGATATTTTGTTAGGAACTGATTTTCTTTAAATTGGGCTATTAACCTTTGTAGGCCTGCTTGGATATTATACAATTTATAAATTTCAAATTTCAAATTTCAACTTTAATATGACTTTCATTTTATAAACTTTAGATTTTGGAACTTTTACAAAAAGAATAGAACTTTTATAGAACTTAAGATTTTCTTTTATAAAAAAAAAATAGTTTTACTCAATTGAATTTTTACTCTTGTAAATTTGTTCGATAAAAAGTAGTATAAAATTTGGTAATTGATAAGTGTTTTAGATAGTATGTATACGTAGTATCATAAATAGTAGTATAGATTTACATTTTGTGTGTTCAAGTAGTATAAAATACCAAGAAAGGATCTTTCAACCAAAAACAATAAGTCGAGCTTAAAATTGTTAGATCAATTCGAATCGAGCTGAGAAGACAACTACACTAAAAACGAATTATTATTGTGCAAGATGATGTTAGAGGTGGCTATAGTATAGAGGATGCTAGGATTGCATTAGGAGGAATCCCTTTCCTCTTAGATTTTATTTTGTCTTAGGAGGAATCCCTTTCCTCTTAGATTTTATTTTGTCTTTTGATTTAGTAAATTGTTTGATACCTGTATGCTTGATGTGTGTTATTTGAATGTCTTTGATAAGAGGTAGGCCTGTTACCTACTTACCTAGACGCCTTCATTATTTGAGATATTGTCATGACATTGTGTCACCTTTTTATGACATTTCTATTTCATTTAGTTAACTATATAGACACGCTATTGTTGTGATGATATCCATACGTCGCGCCCCATATTCCGCCATGGTGGGGTGTGACATCCTCTATCATGTTTAATTCTTTTCTCCTCACCCTCCTATTTTTAATTCTTTTATGAATTCTTTCGTCCGTTGTGTAGGGTGTGGAGAACCGTTATATGGTCTTTTACCATGTCGGTGGCGTACGTGCGAGCGTTGTGGAAATGATTTACGTAACGATTTACGAGTTGGATTTTGTCCTTTTTGTAATGATATTACTTCATGCGGAAACCCGAATTTTTCAAATAACTCTCTCGATTTTTACCCACCTCCACACCCCACATACGAGACACCCTCGTGTGAGTTATGTGGAAACGATTCTCATTTTGGTGTTGATTTTTCGCATCGATTCTCGCTTAATTACGAGCAAGAACCGGGCTACAAACAAAACTATAATGATAATTGTTATCCACAAGATTCACCGAGTTTATCACAACAATATCTATGTTGCGAGTATTGTGGGGGTCCTCACGAGAGTTTTAATTGTCAAACGAGGGATCAAAATTTTTATGAGCTCAATCCTTGCTATAATTCTATTCCCTCCGGTTTTGACCAACCCCCACAATATTCTCTCGATGGTGAAGGTTTTAGACGAATTGAAACGTTATTCCAACAAATAATGAATCAAGAAAGTGTTGGAATTGTTGAAAAGAGCATTGAAGATATGTTGCAAGAAAATAGACGAATTGATAAAGAGATTAACGATATAACTAATAAAGGGAATTCGAAGATATCAAGGAGAAATAATTGATGACGAATTTAAAAGAGAGTGTGAGATTAAGATTAGACAACTTTCGCAAGATTATAATGGATTAAGCATTGAGATTCGAAAGAAAGAACAAGCTCAAGAGGAAGCAAAATATCTTGCTACTCGTGAACTTGAGCGTTCTTTTCTTTATGATGATGACGACGATGATGATATATTCGATCTCACTCCATCTCATGACATCACTACTCCTATTCTTGATTCTTCCACCATGGAACCCGAAAATTCTCTAAGCATGGGGGATGAGCATTTTAGCACTATTCCGGAAACGGAATCGGACGAAGTAATAAAGTCTAGTGTTGAGATCCTTGTCCAAAACCCAAGAGAGTCCGATGGTATTTCCAATGGAACGTGTGATTTGCCACATTGTGATAACTCTCTTTCGTCCAATCACTTTGAGATTTTCTCCAATTCTAATGATGAAACTTGTGAAAGGAATGAAGATTTGAGTATGATACGACTTCTAGTGAATTATCTAATGAGGAGTTCTCCGATGAACTATCTTATAAAGATGACATTCACGACTCGGATTATGAGGGGTTTCCTGATGAACTTACTCTTCTTCACTAATTTCCACCGGGAAATGGGGGATGATAGTGATCCGATTTTTGAGAGTTCACCTTTGAACTTACTCCTTTAGACTAATTTCTACCGGGAAATGAGGTTGATTTGACTATTCTGATCCTTGAGAAGTTCACCGATGAACTTACTCATTTAGAGGTGGAAGACGTGATTCTTCGAGAAAAATTATCAAACGTCTATCTTCTCATTTCTAAAATCAAAGCTCTGAATTCTAAGCCTAATGCCAAGTCTTTCTCTCCATCTCCTATCCCCGTTGAGGATAGTGATCCGCTTATGGAAGAAATTGACACTTTTCTTGCTTCAAATGATTCGGTACCACCGGGTATTGATGATCTCGACCCGGAGGGGGACACTCTCTTTTTAGAGAATTTACTTGATGATGATTTCGTCCCAAGTCCTCCTTCCACCCACTTTGATCTAAATGTGCGGGTTTTTCATGTGACTCATATTGAGTATCATGACCCGATTGATCATATTCCTAAGGGTGAAATGGTCGATAAGGATAAGAATGTTGAGACCACTATGGATGCCACCTTTACCCCACCATAACCGTGTGCTTTACATGATTATAGATTAGAATGGGGGGAAGACACCGTGTTGTCTATTCCTTTCTCTCCCGAGGACGAGGTATTCGATCCCGGAATCATTGATTCAGGGAAATCTCGGCCTTTCACCGATGCAATAATTGAAAGATTTTTCGATCATCTTGGTGCGAGTTTATCTCGGGGAGCATACTTTATCCATTTCATGATATGTGACATTGACCACCATCTCTTTTTAGAGATTTATGTAGGAGTTTCATCCTTTCGTTTGTCATCCGACAACGAGAATGTGATCTTTGACCCCAACATCATGCTTTATGATGGATTTTATTCCATTATGCCGGTTTTCACCACTTTCCCTAAGGACCAATGAATGCGGGGATCGAGTCGAGCTTATGACTCGGTTAACAAAAACGAGGTGCCTTGTGGGGGAGTCCTATACATTCTATCTTCTTTCTATTTTCTACCACTAATAAGGCTTGATCTTTTCAAGCTCGTGCTCGTGTTTTTGTTGTGATGTGAATCTTAGGTATGACCCTAATCATTGAAGACTCTCGTGTTTGGTTTATGCTTGGTCCACTCGAGCTTTCATACTTTTATTGTCAAATGAGGCACTCACTATCCTTTGATTTTTATCGACTAACGTTTTATCTTAAAGCATAATTAATAAACGGCTTATAGATTTGCGTACTCTCACCATGTTAGGACTTTTGCATTCGACTCTTCGTGTTCTAGCAAGGGGGTGTTACTCTTGAGCTAGGAAACATTGAGGACATTGTTTGGTTTTAGCATGGGGGAGTCAATCGATATAATTGCTTGCAATTTCTTTTGCCGTATTCAAACGTAATCGTTTTTCATAAAAAAATTAAATTTTTAGTGTCAATTTGGTGTTTAATAATAAAGAAAATAAGTGTTTTTGACACAGATGTAGGCTTTCCGTTGGTGAAAATAAGAATAGTTTTTTACTCGATTGGTTTTTACCTTAGCTCATTCCTTAACGTGTTTAAATCAAGTTTTGCTAGACTTTTATATAGGGAACTTTAAAACGCGAAAGTCTTAACTCATACGGGTTTAAGAACAAGAACTTTTCGCAAGTTCCTATAATTGATCCTAGAAAGTCATTTATCAAGGGAACTTTAAAACGCAAATTCTAAACTTGAAAAAGTCTAAGAAGATGCAAGATCCTATAGATGATTTGAAAACCCAAACTTTGATTTAATAGGCTAAGTATCCATTAGTCTCACATCTTTGAGATTTTACAATATGGAGAACAAGAGATGATAAAGTTGAATCATAAGTTTTGAGGCTAAGTCTTCTTGTATAAGTATTTTTGTGTTTGATTCTTTCTCCTCGTATTTATTTTTCACGCTTGAATATTTAATTGCTTAATAAATGAAGTTTTTAGCGGTTTGGGTTCAATATCTTAACTCGTAACTCCTATTTTTTCTTCCCTTGTAATTAAAGTAAGAACACATTGAGGGTGTCAGCGTCATGGACTTTTTGATCATGGGATTGCGGAAATTTGGCTTACTATATATATCATTAATAAAGAAGAATAAATAAAAACATGTTCTCTATGAGCCTTCGGGTGGGAGTCATGTAGCACTAGCTTTGTCATTAGAGTCTTAGGGTGTATGACATGGTGAAGTGTTTAATAAAATTGCTTCATCATTATGAGCCTTAGGGTGGAATGGTGAATGTCAATTCCCTTGTTTATGACCAAGGAGCCTTAGGGTGTGGATCATAAATAAGGAGCACTTTTACATCTTAAAGAGCCTCAAGATGTATGATGTAAATGTTGCTAACTCCATAAATATAGTCAAATTTGACTTTGGAGGAATTATTGTTGCTTTAAGTAGTCCTATTAGCCAAATTTCGGATCCGGGGATTTATTCTCAAATCGTGTTAAGTTATCCTTGATGTGGTCTTTCTTTAGTGACAACGGTTTTTGAAGTCGAGGATAGGTTTTGAGTGTTGGGTTTACACCGTTTTGCCTTCATTTTTGGACTAATAATTATTAAATAAGTCAAATGAGCCTTTGGGTGAATGACGAAATTTAAAATCTAGAGATACAATTAGGAATAAAGGGGATTGAGTTTAACACAAATTACTTGTATGAGTGGTCTTAACATTGAGAACTTATGATTGACAATGATCTTGTTTTTAAACTTGGCATGGAAAGAGTGAAAAGTCGAGGACGATGAATCTATTCGAGTTTTATGATGCTAAAAGTTATTTTTCAATAATAAAAACAATACATTATGTCTTTGCAAAATAAATTTGAATAAATGTGTAGTTAGTGCTTTATTTTTATCATTGCGTGAGGACACGACAATTTCTTAGCAAGGGGGAGTTTGATATGAGTGTAATTACTCATATCATTTATATCATAAAATGGACAATAAATGCATAAAACTTATGAATATGGTATTGTATTTGCTTGTTTCTTGTTTCATGTGTGTAGGTACCAAAGATCACAAAAACCGGCAAAACCGACACGAGATTGAAGAAAGTTCAAGAGCCAAAAGTCAAGTTCGTTTTGTTCACGGATTTATCAAAGTTAAATGGGACAAGTGGGTCCCACATGAGCTTAATGGGCCTGGAAGCCCATTAATATAGTTGCAATTTGATAAATTTTGGAAAGCCCAAATAAAGGCCCAAAACAAGAGTAAAAGTGGACGGATGGAAGGATTTGTATACAAGTTTGGGTCTAATTAATTCAAAACCCATCACAATTAATAAAAAGGATGGATGGAAGTCTTATTTAAATACTTTGGGTCCAAAATTGGGCTAAGCCCAATAATTAGATAAGAGACGGTGAAAGGAGTATTTATCTTCTTTGGTCAAACAGCTCAGTCAAAACAAGAAATAAACAAAGAAAATAAAAGAAAAGACGTGAAGAAAAGAAGGGGAAGAACACCACCACTTTAGAACCCTAGAAATTGGGGGTTCTCAATTTAATCAGCGAGTGATGACACGCGCTTATGATTTAGATAATTCAGGGCAAGATGGAGCGTGGTCTACACTTTGATTCCAAGAACAAGGTGCCATGTGGCCCTTTGAGACGTTACAGCCCTCTTCCCGTTGGATGATACACATGCTATCAATCAAAGAACCAATAATATTCATCCACCTCACCACCAAACTAGCACAAGATGTGCCAGCCTGGCGATCCGAGTGAAGGTAAACCTATTTCAGCCTTTGGATCGAAACTGACAAAAAAGAGAGTAAAGAGATGCTTAATCAATGGTTAGAAATCATTCTCTCATCACAAACAACTCAACCCACCCCTCTCGGGTTCTCTATAACCCCCCCCCCCCCTTCATTATTGTAATATGGATCCCTTTTTTATTTTTTTACTGTTATAATGTTAAATTGTAGTTAGAGTTTGTAATTTCCTTTTTTAAATGATGTAATGTTTGATTTTATATAATAAAAGTTGATTTTAAGTTTAATTGTTTCTTTATCTCACGTTTTTAATTTACTGTTTAAATCTCTTGCAATTGCTAAATTTACAAATTAATATTATAAGTGTGAATCATCCATGTAAGCTCAAACAATTGGTTTATGTGAATGATTAAAGTTAGAAAAGGGATAAATGTTTATCCATTGATAAATATTAAAAAAAAGAAGCTGCTAGTTTGAGATTCATGGTGGTTCGAGCTTTTGAATGGAGGTTCGAATAGTACGGTGTCGTTTCTTAGGTGGCTCAACGCCATTCCTTCTACACCAACGGATATCTTTGTTAAAGGTTAATCTCATTTAGTTATTTTCTGAAAATTATTAGTTATACCTGTTAGTTTTAGTTTTGATGTTAATTTGTGTTTTGATAAGTTGATTTGATTATATATTCTTGATAATCTGTTTGAGTTTGGTCTTCGATTGATGATTTAGTTTTGGTTAGTTGATTGTAATGCTATGAGAGTTTAGATTTTAGAGTTTTTAATGATATTTGGTAGTGTTACTGAGTTTAATCTGCTGTATGAATGGATCTACTTTCACTTATTGCTTAAGTTGCTTACATAAGTTGATTTTAGCTGATGTAATACTGCATATTTGATAACTAGTACCTTTTGAATTGAAGAGTATCGTTGAGACATTTTTGTGGGAATTTGGATCTGCTTGTTTCGAGTTATTTGACTGTTTAGTGAATTTTGTTAATTTGTTGTTGATTTTTACCTTTTAGATGATTTGATACTATATTGAGTTAAGTTAATCTAGTTTGATTTTAGTGGTTTTCTTACTTTTCTATACTAGTTGTTACTGCTTTTGTTCAAAATAGTCGCCTTAGTCGTGATTTTACTGAATGATTAGATTTAATCTGCTGGTTTTTGATTAAAAATGGTTGAGAATGAATAGTCTGCTGATGTTCTTTGATTAGGATTGGATTTTGTAATATATTGTTTTTTTATGTGCTGGATTTGCTTTTAAAATAGCTGATTTATTAGGTCATAAGCGTTTTATTTTGGTTTAAATGAACTGTGAGTGTGGTCCAAATAGGACTTTAGTCTGCTGGTATTCAAGCGTTTTAGGTTTCAGTTTGGGTTTGAGCAGTTATTTTGATTGCTGAGATTTTCAGTTTATATAATTGCTTTGTTTTAGATATTTGTCTCCATTGATTTGGTGTTTGCTGTACTTGGTTTCTATATCTGAGCATTTAACTGTATGCTGAATCTTGTTGAACTAATTATTGATTCTGTTTAAATGTCTAATGCGTGGAGATTATATCAGTATTTTTTTTTATTAACTGTTGTATTTTTTTGAATAATTGCATTAAGTAAAAAGTTAATTTCAAAACTTGTCACTTGCAGGTCTCGAACTCGAGACCTACCCTTCACCAGCACAATAACTTTACCAAATGAGCTGGGCTCATTTTTATTATAAGAATTACAATTTTAGCTTATATCATATTTGTTTAACTGACTTTCTTAATAATAAACGTTTTTTTCTTGTCTATTGTAGTTTAAAGTTTAACAAACAGTGTTTAATAATTTTTGTATAATTCACAGTTTATTTTATTTTATCACAATTATTTTAGTTATAAAAAATATAAAATAATAATAAAATTTATTTTTATTAATATTGTCTAATTAAACTAGTTTCAAATTATTAGTTTAAAAATAAATAAATAAATAAAGTTTAAAAATAAAAATAAATATTTAATTTCTTTTAAAAATTAATTTTGTTTAAATAATTTTGTTTCAATAAAAAGTAAAAAAATATAGTTTAATTTCATCTTCTAGATTTAATTTGGGAAAACGGTTCATGCACTTTTAAAATTTGTAGGATTATTTAGATAAAAACCGAGACGAATTCAAATCGATTGTCCAATTCAAAACGAAAGTCTCAAATTCACAATTTCTTCATGTACAACGAACCGGGGTCACTCTCATGTTAATTAATTCGTCTTTAGCTAATTTTAGATTATTAGTTTTTCCTAAAGGTAATTTTCTATAATTTGCTCTATAACGTATTATATTAGATACACCGACACTTTTCCCACACATCACTCTTAAATATCCACCTAACTCTCGAGTTTCACCTTGTATACCTATTTCAAAGTAAGTAATTGTACTTTATCTGGGGGAGGAACAAGTTCCCATACATCAAGACGTTGTAATTCATTAAGTTCTTCTTGCATAGCTTCTATCCAACACAATTGTGTGAAAGCTTCTTGCCACGTCTTAGGTTCAACAGCGGTGAGAAAGACATCAAAGTAGCAAAACATTGCATTTTCTTGTAACTAACTTCGTGTGGATACCGGTCGGTTGGGGAAACCAATTATAGTATCGATAGGATGATCCTTAGTCCATTTGCTGTCATGTTCACGAATCTTGGGATTGGAGTAAACCATAGCAGGAGCTTCTTCTGAAGTGGAAGACCCGACATTATCCTCGAAAAAACGGTACACCAAAGAATGGAAGTTCGTGCATGATGCGTACCGGTTGTAGGTGGATTGAACAAGTTTTAATTTTATAACACGAATTACCTGAATGAACTAAAAACGCACGGGAAAGTATGACCCTTTCGTTTGTGTATAGCTTTTTATGTGGTAATACCGAGATCGTTTACGGAGATTTGGAAAACCTATGATCATTCAAAAATCTACTATAACTTTTTTGATTGTAGCAAATTGTAAACAAATAATAACAAGTAAATTGATGAGATTAACAATAAGAGTAAAATAACACTTCGTAAATATTAGTTTATGCATCCGTTATATAATGATTGTGAAGACACATTTAACATTATGATTATGATAATTATATGGTTAATTGAAAGTCCCTAATCAATGCTAGAAACCCTAATCTTGACTTAATCAACACAAGGTATTACTTTTCAAACGTAATCTTATTATTGTATAATAAAGAATTACAAGTGTTATGGATAACACCGTTTGATGACAATGTGTTGTGCACACTTTGAACAACTATAAACCCTAACTTATGAATACAGTCGTAGCTGTTTGATTCACTAAGTTGTATGCAATAATGTTATGAATATCTCAAAGTGTTAAACATTAATGCATGGATACACATCCTATTTATAGTGTTACGAGATTGACCTAAATAGTACTTGATGGTGACTACACAAGCTTTTACAAGTTCCCACATCAGTCACATGATGTCCTTCTATTCTTGGTAGTCTTCCATTATGCTTTAAGGAAACAATTGTCAAAACAGTTTCCTTTTTCTTCATAGTCTCGAACACACAAATGGCATGTCCAAAGTGTGCTGAGTGTTAACAGGGTATTGCCACCCCTGTTAACCCTTAACCCCTCAGAGTCCCTGATACATCTTGGCTGTTATCCATCACAGCCAATGAGTATGTCTTCAAGTAATCTTTGACTTCCTTGACAATGTCTCTGACATGGACTCCTCTGAGGTTGCTCACAGAGACTTGGATCTCTGTGAGTCTTGCGAAACTTGCCTGCCTCCTAGGCACAGGCAAGGGACTATCTAACAGCCTAATTATGTTTTAATCTATGATCAGGGAATCTAACAAGTTTAGATTCCCAACAACCTCCCCCTATTTAAACATAAATAATGTTAGATCTAACTAAGTTAAGGTAAGTGAGTTAACAACTTATTCTTACTCATAACAGATCTAAACAAACATACCTCATGATTTTATTAATACTTAAAGAAAATTACAATTGCATTACATAAGTAAAATAAAAGGTGAAGGTAAAATTGGGCTGTGAACATCTTCAATAGTCATCATTTTTAATCCTTTCTTCAGCTTCAGCCAAGTCCAACCTGTTATCTAATTCTTCTTGCAAAGTCTTTGCAAACTTCTTGGAATACTCTGAGTTGATCTTGAGTGACTTCTTGTGACAAAGTAGCTGAATTGTTGAAGCTAAGCACATCTCATCTTCTCTTTGAAATGCATACTGGCAAGCCCTGTTCATGAATGCCATTCCTCTTTCAGGCTCTGTATATGTCTGACCATCAACAGGGCCAACTATACCATTGGGTAGGATCAAATCCCTGTGCATGCCATCCACTTGAACGTCATCTGTAACAAAAGTTTCTTTAATAAGTTGAGACATTCTTCTTCTTTTGTTGCCAGTCTTTGGGGGTTCTTGTTCAAAAAGCTGTGGTGGGGGATCAATATTGAGTTTGGCAGCTGTTTCTTTGATCCAGGTAAACTTGGCCTTAATAGTCTTCAGCAAGAGAAAATTGGCCTGTCCAGTTCTTTTGGCAGCTAAGGCTTCAAGTTCGAACCATTCTGATAACCCAAGTGTCTTTAGCCTGAAGTTGTCAAACACATTCACATTTCCCTGTTGGTTATCCCTCCATAAGATCATCTGTGGGGTGTTTGTGGATTTATGAATGGTGTATTTGAACTTGGTTATCTTGCCAGGGGCATATCTGTTGTTAACGCAGGCATCATAATCAGCTTTGACTTTCCTTAGTACCTCAGCGCGTTTTGCTTCCATTTCCCTCAACCTTTGTTTTTGCTTTTCTCTTTCAGGTGGAGTCATCTTCCTTAGAGTAGCTTCATTCAATTCTTTGGCTGTCTTGAGTTCATTTAATCTCTTGAATTCCTCAGCCTGTTTCTTTATTTCTTCAGGGGTTAAAGGAATCTCATTGGAAGGTGTAAAGGTTGAGAATTGGGAAAGGTCTGTGGTGGATCCTCTTGTCTCTAGCATCGCAACTATCTTCTTGAGTTTGGTGTCTGTGTCAACCGAAACTATCTCCTTTCCTTTCTTCGAGACAGAGGACTCCACACTTATGTTTTTCAAAACATCAGCTCTTCTGATAAATGCTGTCTGAGCCTGAGTTTGAATTGCTTTGGGAAGGGAGCTAACAGTGAACTTTAGCTTCTTGGCAGCTGGTTCATCATCATCCCCAGGCTCGCTGGTGTTAACCAAAACCAGGGACTTTGATGAGTCAGCTCCATCTTGATTCTGTTGCTCCCCCTGAGTGTTATCCTCATCATCAGGTATTATAACAGGTGTGATGACTTGGAGAGGAACAGGTGTAATGGTGTTGTTGTTAGCTGATGATAAGCCTTGTTTAGCAGATGCAAGGTTGAGTGTTGTTTCTTTCTCCCCCTCACGTTCATCCTGGCTACGCAGACGTTTGGATGAACGTGCCTGAAAATGCCTTGCAATCTGTTCAACAGAGGCAGCCATAGCACGTTGCCTTTTCCTTGAAGCCCTGGAAATCTTCAGTAGAAGGTTGCCATTTGCATTAGTGTTGGCCTGAACTCGACTGACAATGAAGTTTGCATGACGGTATTGCCTGTTGCGAACAACTTCAAATTGTCTGTGCATAGTCAGCTCATGCTCATGAAGTAAGGCAGGGACCTCTTAGTCAATGACATCCTTCATTCTTGTTGAAAGATGACTAAGTCCCTGTGCTACACCTTTCCTTGCACCATCTTTGATTGGCTCAGTAACCGCCTCAGCCACAGCCTTTTGTATGATTCCAGGGAATGTAACAGTGAAGTTGTGCATTTCAGACTTGATCACATCCAACTTCCTTGATAAGCGTTCAATGTCAGATTGGTGATGAACAGGCTGAAGATTTTTGATGTTGAGGATTTGTTGAGCATAATCATCCCCCCTTGGTAAAAGATCAAAGTTAGTTTGGGCAGGATGATCAAACAAGAGAAACTCCGCTGTTGGATCATAGGCTGGGCGTTGGAAAACTGTTGTCGTTGAGGTAGCAGAGTTTGGAGTAACAACAGCGTCCTTGGGAGGAGGAGTCTTATCGCCAGCTGGTGTGGACACAGCTATTTCTTTGGGAGGAGAGACAGATAGCTGGTTTTCCTCATCTTCTTCATCCTCCTCCTCAAACATCCCTTCAGGGATTTAATCTTCAGGCATTGACTCAAGATCAGAGACATCATCCTCCAATGATAACATTTCTTCATCAGTATTTAACAGAGGCTCTTCATCATTTGGTTTGTCTTGAGTGATTGTATCAGCCTCCTTCTCTTTTTGTACCTGAGATTCAGTGACTGGCTATACAATTTCAGCCTCCAAATGTTTTAATTAGTAACAGGGAAAAAGATAAGGGGAATGGTCGCCATTTCGCTGTCCCAGAGAGGCTGAGGGTGATTACTCAGCCACTCCAAAGGATAAATCCTTGGGATTCTTTTAAGTGTGAAGAAAATATGGTTAATGATCGCCATTCGCTGCCCCTAGGAAAGCTGAGTGTGATTATTCAGCCCCCCAAAAAGGTTAAAACCTTTGGGACTCTTTTGATTGTGAAACATATGTTGTTTATGGATCGCCATTCGCTGCCCCTAGGAAAGCTGAGGGTGATCATTCAGCCCCCCCAAAAGGTTAAGAAACCTTTGGGACTCTTTTAAGAGTTAAACATATGTGGTTAAAGGTCGCCTGTTACGCTGCCCCTAGGAAAGCTGAGGATGATGATTCAGCTCCTCCTGAAAGGATAAATCCTTTGGGACACTTTTAAGGAGGGAACCAAGAGGCTGTGTGAAGTACAGCTGATCAAGGTTGAGACATAAGTGTATTTAGGTTGTTGTTAGCCTGAATACTGTCTAGAGGGTGCAGGGTCATCGGGGTGCTTTATAAACACAAATGAATCATTCCCTGGTGCAAAGACAGGGTGTACAGAAGTCTTAAAGAATTCTAAGTGCATTGACAGACTTCTATGGGTCGAGGATTACCCTAACTTCACCACTCTCTCCTACAGACAAATGAGAGTAGCTGCTTGTGAACCTCTAAAAATGTACACTGATTACCTGTGAGATATCAGCTGGATTAGGATGGTTCCCTGTCGTCTCAGCTGACTTTGAGACACTAGATTTCTGTTGTTGGTCAGCAGATGTATCTATTTCCACATGAGTATCTGGAACAGAGGAGGTGTCAGTCTTCTTTCCCTTCGCCTTAGTAACAGCTTTGGAGTGGGAAGAAGAGGGGATTTTCTTCTTCTTAGGCTGTTGGCCAGAAGAAGCCTTGGACTTGGTAGTGTGCTTCCCATAGGTCAAAGACATAGACTTGCCAGACACACTAGAAGTATTCACCTTCTCAGAAGAAGGGAGCAAGGGCTTCTCAGTTGTTGGTAGTTTATTGGCCACATTCATCATATGAGAGGTGACAGGGACATATTTAGCTCCTATTTCTTTATAGATGGCACCTGTGATGCGGTAGGGCTTCAGAGCAGTCAACGCAGTGTTGTGGTAGTTGTCTCCCAACAGACTTTCAAAGATCAGAGACAGGAAGCGCACATAGCAGATATTCTTTTCCCTGACTTGATTTCTTCCTTTCAGCTGTTCTACAAGGTTGGAGAAGAGAATGCTTCCAACATCAACATCAGCTCCCCAGATCAACCCATATGCAATAGCCTGATGGTTGAAAGACATCTGATCTTGGGATCCCTGCATTCCTCCCAGGGATTTAACAATGTGGGTGAAGAGGACACGCCACATGGGAGTGAAATACTTAATCTTCAAGGGAGATTTGGAGAGGACCTCAGCTGGTGTAAGGGCAGGGTTTACATCATGGCAGGGTTTGACTGTGGCCAGGGCTTCTTTGACAGCCTTTTTATCAACAACCTTAAGGCACTCATCTCCATGTTTCAATCCAGCCACACTCGAGAAATCTTTAAGGGAGAAAGCGAATGGGTGTTCATTGCATGAAAGGCTAAAAGTTATGGTGTCATCAACCACTTCAGCAGAGTACCAGAATTCCCTAATGTATTCTTGGTAAAAGGTGGATGGGGATTTGGTGAAGGCTTCACTTAGGTCACAATTCTGCATGAAACTAACCAGATCTGAGTAGGTGCTATTTGGAGCCTTTATCCATCCAATGGCGTTGTTGGAGGCGAGGATGCTTTCGTTGATCTCGAAGTTGACATTTGCTGCTTTAGGAACTGAAAACGCCATGGATTTAAGGTCGAAGGTGAAAGAAAATGAAGAATGGGTTAAGAGAGAGAAGTTCTTAGAGAGAGAAGTAGATTTGTGAAATGAGAATGGTGGTGGACGAGAAGAGAGGAGAGACAATATATATTCAAACTACGTAAACAGTTATTCAACCGCATTAAATGCAAAGTGAGAAAATGATTGCTCAAGTGGGTCCCTTGACCTTTCAAAACTTATTTGTCTCCTCGTTATTCGAAAAATAAATGATTAAATATTGAGAATGTTTTTTGCATTTACTTGGAAAGTAACTACCTAGTTTCATGTGAAAAACATTTAATATAGAATCAATCATTTAATGAACACATTTAATATCAAGCCACAGGCTTTGAGATATTGAGCATCCCTAGCTCAGCAACTAGCCTGTTGAACGAAGGTTCAGCCAAAGGCTTTGTAAAGATATCAGCTAGTTGCAGCTCTGTAGGAACAAAATGCAGCTCAATATCTCCCTTCATTATATGATCCCTGATAAAATGATACCTGATATCAATGTGTTTGGTACGAGAGTGAAGAACAGGGTTGTTGGATATGGCAATGGCGCTGGTGTTGTCACAAAAGATTGGCACTTTGTCATACAAAATTTCATAGTCAGCCAATTGACTTTTCATCCAGAGCACCTGAGCACAACAGCTGGCTGCAGCGACATATTCTGCTTCAGCTGAAGACATAGCCACAGAGTTTTTCTTCTTAGCACTCCATCCAACCAATTTTCCTCCTAGGATTTGACAGCTGCCTGAAGTACTTTTCCTGTCAATACAGCATCCAGCATAATCTGAATCTGAATAGGCCTTGAGATCAAAGCCTGATTCCTTTGGATACCATAGGCCTAGGGATGGTGTTCCTTTGAGATACCTGAAAATTCTCTTAACAGCCACTAGATGGGATTCTTTTGGGTTAGCTTGGTACCTTGCACAGAGACATGTGGAGAATTGGATATCTGGACGACTAGCTGTTAGATACATGAGTGACCCAATCATGCCTCTATATAAAGTCTCATTAACAGAGACCCCTGACTCATCAGGGCCAAGTTGTTGGGTGGAAGCATGGGGCATTTCACTGATGCACAATCAGCTAAGTCATATTTTTTAAGTAAATCCTTAACATAATTTTCTTGACGAAATGAAATTCCCTTAGGACATTGTTTAATTTGAAAGCCCAAAAAGTAAGTTAATTCACCCATCATACTCATCTCATATTTCTTGGTCATTAATTTAGCAAAACGTTTACTAAGATTGGCATTCGTTGACCCAAAGATGATATCATCCACATAAATCTGCACAATGATGAAATCACTCTTATCCTTGAAGGTAAAGAGTGTTTTATCAATAGAACCCCTGACAAATTTATTTTCAGTTAAGAAATTAGAAAGAGTTTCATACCATGCTCTTGGAGCTTGTTTCAGCCCATACATGGCCTTGTGAAGTCTGTACACATGGTTGGGAAACTCGCTGTTCTCAAATCCCTCAGGTTGTGCAACATACACTTCCTCAGCCAAATCACCATTGAGGAATGCACTCTTTACATCCATCTGATACACAGTGATGTTCATATAGGCAGCATAAGCAAGGAAGATTCTGATGGCTTCAAGTCTTGCAACTGGAGCAAATGTTTCATCATAATCAATTCCTTCAGTCTGAGAGAACCCTTGTGCCACCAGTCTGGCCTTGTTTCTGATGATGTTCCCAATTTCATCCATCTTATTTCTATAGATCCATCTAGTGCCTGTGATATTCTTTCCAGGTGGAGCTGGCACTAGTGTCCATACTTTGTTCCTTTTGAACTTATTGATTTCTTCTTGCATAGCAGCTACCCATCCTTCTTCTACCAGAGCCTCAGCTACTCTTTTAGGTTCAATTTGTGAGAGAAATTCAGCAAAGAGACATTCATTGGCTGAGACAGACTCTGAGTCTTGGATTCGCTGTCTAGTTGTGACCCCTGCATTAGGTTCCCCAATAATGTTGACAAGAAGAATGTGTTGATCTCTTGACCACTTATTTTGAGGAGCTGGGGACTCAAGGACAGGAACACTTGTGGGCACAGCTGGTACAATTTGAGTTTCATCCTGCTGACTAGGAGGGCTTTCTTCAAAGACTACTTCAGTGTCAGAGTCTTCTTCAGCCACATCAAGAAGTACAACTTCATTATCAGCAGGAGAGTCTTCAGGGATTTGAAGAATTGGTGAGTCATCAATAGCATTAGAAGGAGAAGGACTACCAGAGGTTTGTGGTTCTTCTTCATCAAGTTCCTGAGAAGTAGGAACTTCTATGTTGTGAGTAGACCGAGGGTCAAAGGCAGGGACATAAGGAGTGAGAGTGTTGGAGTGATGATGACTGGTAGGTCTTGGTTCTGTGAACTCATCACTTGGGAAAGATATATTTTCATTAAAATTAATTTCATCACCCTCTATTCCTGTTCTCTGTATGACTTCATCATCTTCATTGAATCTAACATGGAAGGTTTCTTCTACTTCTTGTCTTCTGATGTTGAATACTCTGAAGGCTTTGGCTGTTGGAGAGTATCCCAAGAAGAAACCATCATCAGCTTTTTCATCAAACTTTCCAAGTTTATCCCTGTAGTTATAAATGAACAAAGAGCATCCAAACACATGAAAATAGCTGACATCTGGAGATCTTTTTCTGAAAACTTCATAGGAAGTTTTACCATGTCTTTTGACAATGATTGATCTGTTTTGTGTGTAGCAGGCAGTGTGAACAGCTTCTCCCCAAAATTGCTTTGGTAAGGCTGCACCATTTAACATAGTTCTGGCTGCTTCAATCAAAGTCCTGTTTCTTCTTTCAGCCACACCATTTTGTTCAGGGGTGCCAGCTGAAGAGAAGTTCTGTGAAATTCCTTTTTCATCAAAAAAAGATTCAAGTTGATGATTCTTGAATTCAGTACCATTATCACTTCTTAGAGCTTTGACTCTAACATCATTCATATTTTCAACCTGTCTGATGAAGGACATGATGGTTTCAACTGCATCACTTTTCCTTCTGAGGAAGAACACCCATGTGTATCTTGAAAATTCATCAACTATAACCAAGGTGTATTTGTTGTGATTAATGGTCTGAGGTTTGACAGGCCCAAACAAATCCATGTGAAGGAGATGTAAGCACTTGTCAATGGAGAATGATTGCCTAGTCTTGAATGCAGACCTGTGATGCTTTCCTTTGACACATGCAGAACAAGTCTTGTCTTTAGAAAACATTACTGAAGGTAGACCAGCAACCAAGTTTTGAGTGGCTATCTTGTTGATGTTCTTGAAGTTGAGATGAGACAGTCTTTTGTGCCACAACCAATTGACACTTTCAGAGGCTTTAGCAAGAAAACAATTTGAGTTGTCTTCAGAGCAAACAACCATGTTGATGACATAAACATCTCTTCTTCTGGGTGCAATAAGCACAACATCATTGTTTTTGTTGAATATGGTTCCCTGAGTCTTAGTAAACAAAACCTTATAGTCAGCATCACACAATTGGCTGATGCTAATAAGATTGTGTTTAAGACCATTCACATATGCAACCCTGGTAAATGTAATCCCATTGCAGTTCACTGAGCCATATCCTTCTGTGTCACCTGAAGAGTTATCTCCAAACACCACTTTAGGACCTGGCTCCTTTGAGTATCTGTGCAGGTATTGTTGAATCCCTGTCATGTGTCTAGAACAGCCACTGTCTAGATACCATACCGATTCCTTGAGATATTTCTGCACAGATACATAGAAACAGGTTAGTTCCTATGGTGAACCCACTTTCCAGTGGGTTCCCTAAATTGCTGATTAGCAACTCTTGTGTTCCTGTAGAACTTCTAGCGTTGGGAGGGATAATTCACTGTTTCATGGTTATAACTTCCACAGATATCACACGCAGGGAAGTCACCACACTCGTCTGAGTGATGGTCTGTGAACCCACAGAATTTACAGGGAGGATAAGGTTTGTAATTTCCCTGTTGTCTTTTGGAACTCTGTGGTCTATCCCAAGAGGGTGTCTGAGCTCTTTTAGCTGCCATGTGTCTGTCATGATCTAAAGTCATATGGTGAGAGTTTTTACATACATTGCAATAAGGTTTGATTAACCTTTCCCCTTTGGGTTCACCTAGGACTGACTTAGGTTCATGTGAAGTAGAGCATTCAGCGGAAGGCTTAATGTGTTGTTTCAAGAGTTCTACTTCTTTCATTAGAGACAACATGCGATCTTCAGTGGTAGGGTCAACCTTATTCACAGCTTTAGTAGCAACAGGCTTAAAAGCTACTTGTTTACCAGTTATTTTAGCAGGCACATGAAAAACTTTAGTTGGAGGTTTCTTAATATCTGATCTAAGTTCACCCTTAGCAGCTCGAGAGGAACTACTAGGTTCAACTCCAGAGAGTTTGGTCAGAGGTGGTAACTCAGTCACATCTTCAGAGACAGGGTCATTAGTCAAAGTGGTATCTGACATATGAATTGTCTCTGTAGATTTGAAGACAATGTCTTTGGGTTTGGTGAGAATTCTCAGCTTATTTTTCTTAGCAGATATATCCCTTTTTAAGTCAGCAGGCACTTCATCATTAAGCAATTGATCTATAGTGAACCTAGCACACATCCATTTTTCAATAACCTTGTTTAATTCAGAGACTTAATCATTTAAAGCAATGTTTTTCAAGGTTAATCTAGCTACTTCGTTTTGCAGGGATATTTTCTCTAAATTAACTCGCCTGAGAGTTTCACATTCAGATTTAGCATTTAGCAATTCAGATTTAACAGAGTGAAACTTATCAAGTAGGTTCTTTCTTTGTTCCTCAACAAAGTGTAAATCAACAATGGTGTAATCAAGGACATGCTTACGTTCATCACTATCAGACATAGATAGAAGCCTGTGTACCTTTTTCATTGTGATGTCAACCCATTGTCCTGATCTTGCATCACCTTTTCCAACAGCTGGTTCATCCTCAGCTATCGCCATGAAAGCCCTGACTCTGGTGGTATCTTCTTCATCTGATGTCAGTGGCTCATCATTCCAATCATAAGTTTCAGCAACCAACCCTTTCTCTGTCTTTTTATCACCACCCTTCTTCTTGGACAGAGCTTCAATCTTCAAGTTCATTTGTTCTAACTTAGCTTTAAGTGCTTTGTACTTATTTTTGTAATCCTTCTTCTCAGTGTCTGATGAATTAGATTGGTGAGATGAGTTGTTATGTTGTTTGAACTTGTAAGGTTTGGATGAAGATGATGGATAAGAGGGTGAGGATGTCTTGGTGGAAGGACAGCCTTTTTGAAAATGTCCAAGCTTTCCACAGGCAAAGCAAGTTTCTTTTGACCTATCAGTTGGTTTACTAGCTGATCCTATTCTTCCTGATCTTTTGAAGAATCTTCTTTGGTTGGCTAGCAAGGCTCTTTCATGAAACTCTGCATTAAGGTCTGTCAAGAACTCTTGGTTGTTGCGGGTGTCTTCTTCAACATCAGAATCGCTGTCATGAGGATGTGTTGCAGAGATCAAGGCTTTGGAAGAAGCTCCTTGAACCACAAATATTTCAGTCTCTGACTTGTAAATAGTATCAATCAGCCCTTCTTCATAATTATACTTTCCATAAAGTTGAGCAAGGGTGTCATTTTTGATTGAGTTGTTAGCTCTCTGAGTCTGATTCATACTCAGCCATTTTCTTGGAAGGATGTTGATAAATGTGGCATTGATCTCAGCTTGACCAATAGTGACGTCATTCATTGCTAGGTCATTGAGAAGAATCTTCAGCCTTGTATAGGTTTGCTGAACCTTTTCACCTTCAAGTGACTTGAAGGCATTGAACTGAAGTCCGAGTGCCTGAATCTTTGTCTCTCTTGTTTCAGAGGGTCCTTCATGGCCAAGGATGAGGTCTGTCCACATTTGTTTGGTTGTGGGACACTGAATGACAGACTTCATGATATGTTTGGGAAGACAGGATATTATGATGCTTTTGAGACGTTTATCTTGGTTTGCCAATTTTCTATCAGCTGGAGTCCATTGTTTGAGAGGTTTGGGAAGAGGGTTTTCTTCAGTGGATGTAAGCGCCATGGGAATATAAGGACCATTTTCTAAAATTTCTAGAAGAAAAGGTTCAAGTCCATCGAGATACACAAGAAATTGACTCTTCCAACTGGCAAAATCTTCTTCATCAAACACTGGTACACTAGTGACGTGTGATCCACCTCTTGAGTCAAGAAGTTGGGGTAGATCATCGTCATTGGCAGGAGGGTTGAGTCTTGGTGAAGATGGGTTTGTGGAAGGTGATTGTGGTGGGTTAGAAGTTTCTGGCATGGTGGATCTTGATTATAAAACTGAGAATGATGTTTCTTGAAGGTTTTAATATCAAACACCTCTCTGATACCAATTGAAAGTCCCTAATCAATGCTAGAAACCCTAATCTTGACTTAATCAACACAAGGTATTACTTTTCAAACGTAATATTATTATTGTATAATAAAGAATTACAAGTGTTATGGATAACACCGTTTGATGACAATGTGTTGTGCACACTTTGAACAACTATAAACCCTAACTTATGAATACAGTCGTAGCTGTTTGATTCACTAAGTTGTATGCAATAATGTTATGAATATCTCAAAGTGGTAAACATTAATGCATGGATACACATCCTATTTATAGTGTTACGAGATTGACCTAAATAGTACTTGATGGTGACTACACAAGCTTTTACAAGTTCCCACATCAGTCACATGATGTCCTTCTATTCTTGGTAGTCTTCCATTATGCTTTAAGGAAACAGTTGTCAAAACAGTTTCCTTTTTCTTCATAGTCTCGAACACACAAATGGCATGTCCAAAGTGTGCTGAGTGTTAACAGGGTATTGCCACCCCTGTTAACCCTCAACCCCTCATAGTCCCTGATACATCTTGGTTGTTATCCATCAAAGCCAATGAGTATGTCTTCAAGTAATCTTTGACTTCCTTGACAATGTCTCTGACATGGACTCCTCTGAGGTTGCTCACAGAGACTTGGATCTCTGTGAGTCTTGCGAAACTTGCCTGCCTCCTAGGCACAGGCAAGGGACTATCTAACAGCCTAATTATGTTTAAATCTATGATTAGGGAATCTAACAAGTTTAGATTCCCAACATTAATCCAATCTATTGTACTCAAAGGCTTTAGTCTCCATCAAGACTTTGGAAAACAAGCATTAGACTCAGTCATTCAATACAAGACTTAAGCCAATTCAACTCATTTGATCCACGGTCATTTCATAAATTTGCTAACACTTATAATTATGTTTCTTAGTGATGAAAACCTCTTAAGAAATGGTCAATACAAAAGATATCCAATCCATAGACAAACCGGCTATGACTTGTTGTTAGAAAATAACCCTTTCGACCTATGAAATCTTTAACAACAAATTAAGTTTTGATAACCAATTGTCACATGAAACATAAGTACCAATGGTTCAAAGGAAAAACTTGAAATTGAATTAAAATACAAATCACAATCACAACCACAACTTCATACCACAAACATCATCCTACCAAGTGTAGAATGAGATTTAGCCACTCATACTAAACAATGAAATAAACTTAGAAATAATAGCCTTAGAAGTCATAATCAAGAGTCTTACAAAGTAGAAATATAGTGCTAATGGTTAGGGAAATGACCCCTAAGAGTTTGGTGATGTTAACTTTGCTTCTAAGACTCCAAAAGTGACTTTTCTTGCACCTCCTTGCTCAAATCCGGGATTGGTGTTTTGGACAAGGTTGAGAGAGTTTTCTTGATGGTAAATTAACTTGCAATAACACACACAAGTATGTTATGAATGAGTAATGATGAGATATGAAAGTTGTGACCCATGAGTCTTATTTATTGACAAATTGAAGACTAGGAGTGAATGCATGGCTTGTTGGCAAAGAAACTTGCTTTGAGCCAAAGGAAGTCTAGACTCTTCCATAGAAGGTTATTTTGCATTCTTTAGATGCTTCAAAAATGTATGTATCTTCTAATAGAAAATCAGCCCGCATGAAAGGAGAGGGTGGCAACTTGGACTTCGCTAGTGGCAAAACTAAGTGTTGGTGGCAACTTTCAGAATGTTGGCCTCTACTTTCATGCTGAGTGACTTGTACACTTCTTGATAACACGTGTTCTTGTACCCGGAATGGATCTTCACAGGCTTGTAACTCGTACAAGGGTCTTGAGCTTGACTAGATTTCTTCGTACTCGTACTAATCTCCACTTTTACATTGCTTTATGCTTCATTCCTGCAATTGGCTACACATAGACTTGCAAACACATTTCGGCACAAATATGAACAAAAGCATTATAGAAATAACTAATATACATGTACAATAGTACGGATAACTCTCCCATAAACATGTTGGATTTGGGCGTTATCAAATCTCCTCACACTTAAGTTTTGTTTTCCCTCAAGCAAGAAGAAAAGAAAATTAAATCCAAAGGCAAATGTATCTTATAAAATTCGACGCAAGTCTACCAAGTACAAGTACAAGATAAAACTCATCGGTTTAAGTTTTTAAGTTGAAAAATCGAGATGTAAAGCCAATACCCATAAAAGTATAGAAAGTTTTTTTTCTAACTATACTACACTAGAAACATATGAATTGAAACTACATGTATCACGACTTAGCACATTGGCTAATCGATACCTTTTATTTCTTCTTCTTCCTTCAACTTCATAATATATAGCTCATCGGCTATTTTATTCGTCTTTTTGACTTTTTCTTTCGTTTTTCTATTTTTTTACTTGATTAAAACTCCTAGCCATGGATCGACATACTTGCAAAGTTAATGTTGTATTGACAAATATTGAACTTGCAACTTTCTCCTATTTTTGGATTTTTCTCACTACTATTATATGAGACTTTGACTGTTGTCCCACAATATTTCTGGATCGAAAATTAAGTTGCAAATAGATGAATAAGTATATTGATAATATTGTCTAACTACAGTGGCATCAGAGCCGATGGTTCAAACCATGGGAGAAGCGGGTTCGGATGAACCCGGATGATTTTGAGATGCGATACTCATTAAAGAATGGAACCGCAGAAATCGTCCCCAAAAGCAATCGAAGGAAGTAGTTATCCAGCGAAGGTAAGAACATCTTGAAAGAAAAACTGAAGGAGATCGAGGCATTTAATACTTCGAAGTTGTGCGCGGCTTTTAAGCGTTTGAACACAAAACATGCAAACACAAGGGCGAGACATCAAGGGCAGTGGCTGATGGTGAATTGAAGTATCCCGAGATAGTACATGTAAAAACAGAATACATGGTGGAAGGCTCGGACGAAGGAAATTGGAACGAGATTTAGTACGTGGGGTATGCGTACAAGAATCACGTGTCACCAACAAAATTGTTATTCAAACGATTGTTGATACAAAAGTTGGATGGACCGAGCTTGACCCGAATTAGGCTTAATTCAGGGTCTTGTGGACTCCGGCTCTTGCACCAAGTGAAACTTGCTTTGAGGACCCTGCGCACTAAACAGACACCGTTAGTCTTACCGTGGGTTTGTGACCCACGATTAGACTCCTCCGTGAGAGTAAGTAATCGATTTGAGTGTATAGTGTTTAGGTTATTGTGTGTATCGTACCTTTGTGGAACCATGGGGGTTCCTTCTATACCCAAGAGAGTCCAGGCTGGGCTCCCTGTTCTTGCGGCCTAAGGAAGAGATAATGACTCCAAATAGATTGATCTTTATCGCCTAACTAAGGTAAGTGTATATACATTTTCCTTAGGCGAATATAACTATAATATAGGTTATATTCTGTTTGATCCTGTCTCACTATGACGAGGACCTTGGTTAAGTAATTAACCGAATGTGCGACAGCAGCTTACCAGGCCTCCTGGGCTACACGCGCATCGCATAAGTATCAATCCATCCCTGATGGATGCGGGTGGTATCCGTGAGTCGGACTATCCAGCCCGACTAGGGACTATACGTCATCATGTCCCCCCAGTCTAGTGGTCGCAGGTGCCAACCGTGGCTACTAGACTATAAACCTCTAAGGCCCCCTCGCAGACATCCCATAAAAAGAAATTTCATGTAAAACGCACATGAAATGAGGTTTAAACATGCGTCCACGTCAGTATCTACTAGGACTACCTTACTTTGGGAACCAGGAAAGGCATTAACCACGTCAGAAGGGCCAACTAACCAACACCGTAGGATGAAGCAATCTATTCGACACACGTTGCAAGATCCCGTACATTGAGAGTGTATATAAATGCAGTTAATAAGTGTGAAAACACTTATCCTTTTACCACTTAATTATAATATTAACCAAGCCAAAACGTGTATTTTATGTCATAAATGTCAGAGTTATGCGTGGTTTGTGTTTTTGTTGTGATTTAGGACCAAAATGTGAGAAGGGAAGAAAACACGGGCTTTCACGGGCTTTTATCGAAGAAAAAGACAAAAGACGAAGTCAAATGATCAAGAGTGCAAAAAGAACGGAAGTCTAAGGCCTATTCTGAAGATTTATCAAAGAAAAAGTATAAAGACGGAAGTTTAATGAAGTCGAAGAACCAAGTCTGATTATAGAAGAAAATTATAAGACGAGTTCCATTTATATCGACAAATCCCGAGACGACGTCGAGAAAGACAAAGAATTTAAATTGAGTCGAGACGAGAAGAAAGAAAAAGGAAGCAACACATGCACCTCCCCACCTCCTATATATACCCTCCTAATGTGTCATTAGGAGGGAGTTAGTTAGCTAGTTTATTTTTCTTTTGTAGTTTTTATTTTTAGAGAGAGAAAGTATTTAACTTTCTCTCACTAGAATTTCACCTTTTCTTTCTTTCATGTTTAAGCTTTAGTTTAATCTTATATTTTGTAATCTTTAATCTACAAGTTCAAGTTTAAGCTTTTCATCTTTAATCTTCTTCTACCTTTCTTGATTTTTATTTGGTTTTGATTCGTGATAACCGTTGATTTTGTTTCATCTTGATGTTTATGTGATTTAAAAGTTTATCTTTTTATTCATATCTAAGTTTTTATACAACTTGAGCTTTGAGCTTATCATGCTTATTGGCTTATTTTGTAGTTAGCTTATTTACTTTTAAGCTTTCTAAAAAGTTTCGTCTTTTTAAGGTTGTTTTAAAAGGTTTGTTTATTTAAAGTTTTGAAAGTTTCTTATTCGTTCTTATTGAGCTCTTTTCATTATAAATTTGGTAAAGTTTTGGTTTGAGCTTATTAAAAAGTAGCTTATTGACTTGCTTATTACGAATTTCATTCCGTCGGAAAAGGTTTTACCCTTTCCGACTGTTATTTCGACGCTGCCATCGGTTGGGGTTTTTCATTCCGACGAGTATTCCGATACTGTGCATCAGAAAAGGGTTTTGGATTCCGACGGTTATTCCGATTGGGATTCCGACGGAGGTGATTATTTGATATTCCGATAGCTTTTGGTTACCATTATTCCGATAGTTTCTTTTTCTTATATTCCGATAGACTCAATTTTCGTTATTCCGATAGTTTTCATTAACTGTTATTCCGATACATTTTTAGAGTTATTCCGATGGGATTCCGACACCAGGATATTCCGATAGAGTTCTAGTTTCTATTTTCTATTTTTATTTTTAATTATCAATTTAATTTTTCCCGCCATTTTCTTCAACTTTATTTTAAATTGTTTTTATCTTAGATTTATTTCAAGTTTGCATTTTTATTAAGTTTTCAAATTTACTTTCTAAAGTTTAATTTTTCGTCATTTATTTTTAAGTATTAATTTTTAGTTTTAAATCTCAAGCTTCCACTTTTACTTAACGACATTTACATTTTCATTTTACTTTTAGTTTAAAATAGATAAACACACCTTTCTTTATTTTCCACCAAGAATGACTGAGTCGCATGATTAACCTTTTTCAATTTGAATCGAGACGAGACGATAACTTTTTACATACAAAATATCTTGTATTAGATGGCACCGCTGCCGGCTCTTTACGTTAAGATTAACGGGTTTTAGTGAGAGACGCGCTGGATTTTGGGATCCGTTCACTTTTGAACGTTATTTTTCGTGTCAAAAATTTTCAAAAATCCTAAAAAATATAAAATTTTCAAAAATATAAAAAAATAAAAAAAACATAAAAAACCAAAAATATTTCTTGTCTATCTTTCTTTTCCTTTTGTAGGTGTGTATGCGTACCCGTGCTCGTAAGAAGAAAGCAACTCAAGCCGAAGTCGAAACTCAACCTATTGTCACCATGAACAATCGACCAATGATCGAGCTTTTTCAATCGCACGTAGAGGGCAACACCGATGCTATTGTCATACCCGAGGTTGGAGCCAACAACTTTGAGCTCAAATCCGGCTTCATTCAAATGGTCTATGCTCAATCATTCTTGGGGCGTACACTTGATGATCCTCATGACCATATCAAAAGGTTTCCTCAACTCACTAATACGGTCAAGTTTAATGGGGTTTCACAAGAGGTAATTCGCTTGCAACTTTTTCCTTTCTCCTTAGAGGGACAAGCCAGGCATTGGCTTGATAAGGAACCGCCACAAAGTATTCTTACGTGGTCGGATATAGAGACCAAATTCATCAACTACTTTTTCCCACCCTCACGTACTACCGCTTTGCGGAATGAAATCATTAACTTTGAACAAAAGTACGGTGAGACATTTAGTGAATCTTGGGACCGTTTTAAGGAACTTTTAAGAAAGTGTCTACAACATGGTTTCACAAAAGTGCGTCAAATTAATACTTTTTACAATGGTTTAAGCATGAATGACCAAGATTCACTAAACAGTGCCTCGGGGGGTAACATTTTGGTTAAGTCTTCTAATGTCGCGTGGGATATTATTGAGAATAAATCTAGAGTGTAAACTAAGAGTGTTCGGGCTAATGTGGCTAGTGCTAGCACTAGTGACACCGACAAGAGACTTGATAAGCTTACTACGGTTGTTGAAGCACTTGCTTTACAAGCCGTTAACAATGCCAAAAACAACAATGCTCTTAATGTAACTTGTGAAACTTGTGGTGGGCCACACTCTTATGCTAATTGTGATAAAGCTTATGATCAATCTCACGGGGAAGTGTATGCTTACAACAACACCGAGAGAGTTCATTTCAAGCCTAATGTCGATGTTAATCACTTGTCTTACAACTCGACAAATTACTTGGCTCCACCCGGTTTTCAGCAAAGACCTCATCCACCAACCCATAACAACCAAGGGCCACCTAGAGAAAATGTTCAACAAAATACAAATGTGAGGGGCTCAAATGCAAATCAGGGAAACTTTCACATGCAAAATCAAGGCTTCCCAAACCAAGGTTTCAATCCTCAAGGTTTTCCACCTTATAACCAATACCCAAACCAAGGTTTTCAACAACAAGGGTTCAATTTACCTCATCCGCCAATGGACTTGGTTTTGGAAAAATTTAATGAACATGAGAAAATAATGCAAGCAATGCAAGAATCTAATATACAATTGCAAGAGTCCACGGATAGGAAATTCGTTCAAATGTTACAAACCCTTCGTCCTCAAGGTGCTCTTCCTTCTACAACCGAAACAAACCCTAGAGCGAATGTGAGTGCTATTACTACACGAAGTGGAGCAACTCTAGTAGGACCTTCTACCCCTCCTCCCGTTACTCCATCTACACCTCCTCCACCTCCATTTATTCCTCCTACTTCCACGCCTAGTACTAGTTCTCCATTACCGTCTCCACCTCTTACTGAAGAAGTACCCAAGCAAAACCCTCCACCAACCCCACCTACCACCTCTAAACCTTCTACTTCTCAACCTTCAACATCTCAACCTTTACCTGCTACACCCACACCACCTAAACCCAACATTCCTTATCTTTCTCGGTTAGACAAGTGTAAATTGCTCACAAAAGAGGATTCTCAAGTCACTTCCTATTTGAAGATGATCACTCAAATGAATTTCAACATAAGCCTTGTTGAAGCACTTGTCCAAATGCCGAAATTCGTCAAAGCATTCAAGGAATTGCTTAACAAGAAGGAAAAGATGGCTGAATTTGTCAACACACGCTTAAATGAAAACTGTTCTGTAGTCGTTCTTAAAGAACTTCCGGAAAAACTTGGAGATCCCGGTCGTTTAGTGTTGCCTTGCAATTTTAACAAAGAGGAAGAATTTACTGCCTTAGCCGATCTTGGGGCAAGTATTAATTTGATGCCTTTAAGTGTTTGGAAAAAACTATCATTACCCGACCTTACACCAACAAAGATGACTCTTGAGCTAGCAAATCGATCTCTCGCTTACCCCGTTGGTATTGCTGAAGATGTGTTTCTTAAATTTGGTACCTTCACTTCTCCGGTCGATTTTGTTGTTGTTGATTATGAAATGGACCCTCGTATTCCGTTAATACTTGGACGCCCATTTTTGAGAACCGGATAAGCTTTAGTCGATGTTGCCGAAGGTGAATTAATTCTAAGGGTTAGGAATGATTAATGTGCTTCAAGAAGAGCTTACTACTACTTTGGAGAGTCTAAAGCTTGATGATTTTGTTGTATATGATAATCCTCTTTTCGAGTCTTGCTACGATAATCCACTCTTTCATGACCCTGTGGATGATTCTCATGATTCTTTCTCCAACTTAGATCCCCCACCAATTTATGATTCTCCACCGATCTATGATGATTATGATGATAATTCTAGTTCCGACGGGGATGATTATGCTGCTTTTGTTTCAGAGTATAAAGACATACCAACATATGATGATTTTGATGATGTTGATACTCTCTCGAGTGATTCTTCTCATGATGACCTTGTTCCTACTTTTGATGAAGATCCTCCTCCAAACACTCTTGATACTTTAGATAATTACTCATTTGAGGAAGACTTTGCCACTTTTCTCAATACATACTTCCCAAATGAGAATGAATCTCCTCCTTTGGACTTTGATTATGGTCTTTATCCTCCTTCGGATATTAAGAAACCCGTTTCAAAGGAGAAGAAACTGGACGACACTAACATCCGCAGTACTTATGTGTTGATACCTCTCTATCCACCTTCGTCGGATGAGATTGTGCGATTTATCAGCGGATCCTCTTCAAGGTCTACTGAGCCTGAGTGTTATTTTCCCCTAAAAGAAGAAATTAACGTTCAACTTGAAAATAAAGTTTACCTAATGAAAAAGGAGGAAATAGGACTAAGTGGCTACTTTAAAACTGAACGAGGCAAAAGCTAAAGCGGGCACTAAATAAAAGATAAAACTTAAACTTTTCGAAAAAATACTAATACTAAAAATTGACGAAAAATACAACTAAAAATACGTGACTTACAGAATAAAAATCAGAACAACTTCCAGATAAAACTAAACGATTACGGAACAATATTAATTAATAAACAAGCAGGCAAGCTAGTAGCTCAAGCACCCAGGCTACTAGCTCAATTTTGGCGGGAAAAGAAAGCAAGCAAGCATGCAGGCATGTCACTTATTTCGGAATATATACCATTCTTCGGAATGTTGTTTGTTTTGGTTTTTTCGGAATAAATTTGTTTGTTTTCTTCGGAATATTTTTTTTTATTTTCTTCGGAATAAATGAAATCTTCGGATAAAGTATAACTAAAATCTTCGGATAAGCAGAAAATTTCGGAAAAGATAAAAAATTCAGAGAAATGTAATATTTTCGGAATAAACAAATTATTTCGGATAGAAACCCTAATTCGGAAAAAAACTACTATCTTCGGAAAAACAATGCTATTTCGGAATCACATATTATTTCGGAAAAATAACATATTTTCGGAAAAATCATGCTTTTTCGGAACTAAAAGGATTTTCGGAAAAAGAACATATCTTCGGAAAAATGGGACAATTTCGGAATACAAGGGAAATCTTCGGATAAATGAAATGAAAGTAAATTCTCAGAATAAACAATCTTCGGAAAAAGGAGTCTTCTTCGGAATTTAAAACCCTTTTCCGAAGATTGTAAGGATTAGATAAACAGTTACAGCAATATAAAAAACATATGAAATAAGCTACAGATAAGCTAAAATCAAATAAGCAGTTTACCAAAACTTAATCTAAAACACTTTTAAGAAAAACTAATTAAACCACAAATCAAAAACTTGAAAAACACTAATTAATCTAAAAATTAAAAATCAATTTCTATAAAATAAACTAATTAAAAACACTTAATTAAAATCAAATCAAGCACACAATAAGCTATAAAATCAATAAGCTAACACAATCAAACACATAAAAACATAACAAACAATCAAATAAGCATAACCATAAGTAAATAAGCATAAAGATTAAGCAAAACAAGAAAGGTAGAATGAGAGATTGATTAAAAACTTGATTAAAATTAAAGATTCAACAACAATTAAAAGTAAAAATTGAAGGACTTACAAATTTAAGGTGCAAGACAAGGAATTTAAATGACAAGAAATTAAAATGAAATGAAAATAAAGGTGGAAGAACTATTTTGTCAAGATAGCCAACACCTCACAAATGAGGTTAATGATTCTATTTATAGGGAGATTAGCATGTGTTGTTCCTTTCTTCTTCTTCACGTCTTTTCGTCTTCTAAATTCTTCGACTTTCTCGACTTTGTCTCGGATAAATTGAACTCGTCTTATAATTTCTTCATTTATTAGACTTGAGTTTTTCGACTTCATTAAACTTCCGTCTTTTGACTTTTTGTTTGATAAATCTTCAGAATAGGCCTTGGACTTCCGTTGTTTTTGCACTCTTGATCTTTTGACTTCGTCTTTTGTCTTTTTCTTCGATAAAAGCCCGTGAAAGCCCGTGTTTTCTTCCCTTTTCAAATTTTGGCCCTAAATCACAACAAAAACACAAACCACGCATAATTCCGACATTTACGACATAAAATACACGTTTTGGCGTGGTTATTATTATAGTTAAGTGGTAAAAGGATGGGTGTTTTCACACCTATCAAGGAGGTGTGGGTACAACAACGCGGGTCCCTCAACCCATCGCATCACATGTTAAAGAGGTTGCTGTCAGCGAGTGATCTTCTATAGAGGGTACTATTCTTAACTATACGCTATACTGTAACTATGAACATTAATTTGTAAACTAAGAACTTGTTTAATGTCCTGCATTATGTTCATGTTTATTTGTACATATATATGTCCAGGTTTCTGTACTCATGCCTAAGATTGTGAGAGAGAGCACCTGTTTATGAGTACATTCATTGAAGTGTGACTCGGAACTCATGGGTGAGCTAAAAGTTCATTACGTATGGACCTGCCACTACTAACATAAGCGACGTCATAGAAAATGACATGTTTGTTAGGCGTGCACATTGTGTCTTCTGCCTATCCGTCATAAAGTATGAGGAATGCTACACTTACAACAACGTCTTGTTATAAGCTGCCTAACAAAGGATACCTGATCCGACACCACTGGGGGTGAATCCCTCTTACGTGACAAGTTTAATTAGTAGGGTAAACTTACTCCTCTTATTTCATCTAGAAACGTTTATTGTACATGTACACCGGCGGGCCAAAGTTATGTATTTCAGAAAAGAAAAAATACTCTTATGCATAAAAGATAAAAAAGGAATAGTTTGGACTGAGAACTAGCTAGGAACCGCAGTGGTTTATTCACACTTTTGCAAATGCTGAAACAAAGAACATGAAAGTTGAAATCCTAAAACAATTGAAAAAAGAAAAAAATACATGGATCTTTATTGGGGGATTTTAATAGCCAAGGGAATGATCCATGTTGATGATACGACACCTTAAAGAGAATATCATCCAAAATCCTGGCTGTCTTTGGCGTCACTTTTCGCGGGACTGGCTACCGACTTCGCATAGCTATCCGCGTTCATCCTGGCCATTGAGAGTCTATTGTTTCCTTTACCACGATGTTGCATGATGCGCGCTGCCGATAGTCTATTTCCATGATCCTGCTATCGCATAGCGCGTGCAACTATCCTGGCTGAAGGAAAAATGGCTCCTCTGCGTTGATGCCAGTGGTTACCTTGAGATGGGAGTATTGCCGCTACCCTTCGCGCCATGTTCCCTATCGATGTGGTAAGAGAACCAATACTATGTCCGAGTCTCGAGAGAATTCTATTTCCCTTCACGCCTTTTGTTGAGGGTGGCCCAATGATCATGTTAGGAGTTTTCCTACGACCCGAGTTTGTCTGACATCGCAGACACCGCGCCACCCTTTTACGAACATCCTTATGCATAAATGGCCCAAAATACCCTGAGCGAGTAATCTCATCAACCACAGCTATCAGACCACACGGGCATACCCTTGTATGTGCGGCTTCCATGACCGCCCGTGTTTGCTCTGTCGCTAGACATTGCAGTGTTCACCCATTACTTGATTGTCTATACAGTGTTCCCCTGATGACCTTGAAGTGCCTAGCTCTCACTTGCACTTGCCTAGCTTTCCTTCCATTGCGTGGTAATGTACTATTGTTAGGAACTCTTGAATAGGCGTCATCCACGTTTGTGCCTCAGGATTCGCGTTTATGCTTTTGTGTAAGATCAAATCAACTAGCACGTGACTAGGAGGTTTATCCGTGTTCAGAATTGATAACTGATCCATGTCAGCTGAGATTTCGTCATTTTCTTTTGAAACTTTTCGCATAGCAAACTCCGCGAACTGCCTGGTTATGTCCCTCACTTTTTTTGTGTATTGGGTTAGTATATGCCCTCGTGGCTCGCATGACCCCGCGACCCTGCTCTCCACCAAATGGTTGTATGTGTAGGCCACTAGGATTTTCATGCCCATTCTGAGTGCCAATCTTAGACCTCCTATGAGGGCTTCATAATCTGCTTCCATGCTAGTTGCGGGGAAGTCGAACAGCAATGCGTGGGTAATTTTTATATCTCCCTGATTTGTGAGGATAAAACTTGTATCTGGTCCTCCCTCTCCTGCGAAGCCTATCGTAAAGAGGACCCATGGGAGCCCCGACGGTGAGCCCTCACGCACAAATATGCTTTAGTATGAGAATCTTCCAAGATACATCTCCTCTCTTCCTTTGTGAGTTGGATTCCGTGTTGCGCTTATCAACGTCCTTCCTTTTTGCGCTGTGCTGGAAGTGCTGCTACCCCCTTCGAGCGTATCAATGTTGCGGATGGTGATTACCCCGTCTTGCACTAGGAATTTGAACATACCATGTACCGGGAAGGTACCGCTCACAGTGTTTTTAGTGTTGGTTGTCCAATTATCCCGTTGTACGATGATTGAGATCGCACAACCATGAAATCCATCCATACCGTTCTCGAGTGACCCGCGCCTCCAATAGTTACCTGTGTGCAGAGGTGTCCCAGTGGTGGGGTTTTATCACCGTTAAACCCTGTGAGTATTTGTGTGGTGTCTTTTAGCTCCTTCGTTATTTCCCCTGGTAATTGTGCGAAGCAATGTTCGTTCAATATGTTCGCTGCTGACCCTCCGTCGACGCACATGCCCTCTATAGTATTGTCCCGAGGGCTATGTCAATGGTCAGCGACCCGACTCTATAGTCCATGTCTGAAAGAATAGGGAACGTTATCTCCTTATCGCGCGAAAATTCCGCGATCGTTCTCCTCTACATAAAGGACCTTTCTATTTCCACCATATAAATGGTTATGGGCTTATCTTTTTGTTTTTTCGCTTTACTTTCTTCGTGTCCGTACTTTTCCTCTAGTCTCTTATCAGGTGGTTTAACTTTCCTGCTTTGACCAAGCTCTCAATATGCCTTTTGAGTTGAATACACTCATCAGTAGTGTGTCCTTTATCGTCATGGTATTCACAATGCTTTGTGTTATCCCGTTTGTCTGACGGTCCCATCATTGGGTTAGGCTTTGGAAAGTGTCACACCCCACCATGGCGGAATATAGAGCACGACGTATGGATATCATCACAACAATAGCGTGTCTATAGAGATAACTAAATGATATAAGAAATGTCATAAAATGGTGACACAAATGTCATGACAATATCTCAACAATGCAGGAGTTTAGGTAAGTAGGTAACAGTCCTACCTCTTACCCAAGACAAACAAATAACACAAACAAACAAACATATAGGTGCCAACAGTATCACTAGATAAATGAACAAACAAAGCTAAGAAGGAACGGGGATCTCCTTCTAAATGCATATCCTACGCTCTCCAAATCCTAGACACTTATGTTCTCAAGCTTAACCATAATATCACCTGAAAGAGACACTAAAACACGTCAACATAAAGTTGGTGAGAGTCATAGGTTTAGACTCCAATGCTAAAATCAGTTACAAGCTGTGAATAACAATCATCAATAAAAGAACATATGGACAATGTGTTACAAATATGCATTAACAACTATCAATCAAGATTAATCATACCAAACCAATCCAAGGCTCCTACCTTGCCAAACAACATCATGGTACCATAGATGATCACACTATGTACCTATCCCAAGGCCACTACCTTGGCAAACCACAAGGCCACTACCTTGTCAAACCACAAGGCCACTACCTTGTCAAACCACAAGGCCACTACCTTGTTAAACCCCAATAACTGAGACGGCACGTGTCCCCTGATCCAAATCATACACAATCAAAAATCACATAGCAGTTAATCACATATGTACACACAAGTCCATCTCAAATCACAAAAACATTCAGCAACAATTTAGAAAATAACTCAACACAGTGTCTCTTCCATCCCATCTGGAAGTCAAAATCAATATTAAACATGGGACTATGAAACTCACCTGATAGCTTCTTCACAAGTCCTCGCACTAGCAACAAGCTAACAAACCAAAAACACGCAATCAATACATGAACCGATCACTAAGATGGCTCATCAACCTATGATGGACATCTAGCCTATTCCCATGTAAATACCTCATTGATAAGCTCTAATCACCCCATTACCCTTCCTTAACAAGTCCTTAACTTGGTTAAGTTTAATAACTATCCGTTCATATTTTACACAAAACAGTCCCAGTTTTTAGGTCTCAAAACTTTAAGTCAAACGTCCACTTAAACATACCCATGGTTTCTGAAAATGGAATATTCATACTCTTACATATGTTAGCTAAAACCTCCCACTTGCCCTAACCTTAAAGCTACTGTTAAGGCCCCGATATATGTATATATATTGCTACCTATCCAGAATTCACTGATTTTAAACGTATGAAAAGTTCATTACCATTAGAGGGTCTTACCCTAAACCACAATCTTAGACCAAGTGCAGATACTTACTATAATATATAAACCATCTCTCATATTCGTTAGAAGATCCCAATGCAACCCTAAGTACCCTAAACAACCCAAAACCTAAAAAGAAAACAGGCTGACTTCAAAACTGTTTTGACCTCCGACTGTTGTAACCTGTTTTTGACCCACTTCCCGACCTCCAATTTAGTTCTAGTTTCTTGCATTGGAAAGCCACTTCAATTA